>JAGFPH010013149.1:5630-27484 GCA_018207615.1 Philaenus spumarius
GACCGATGTAAAACATGTCACATTCGCCACAATTAAGTTTATACACACCGCTCATTCGCCACAATTAAGTTTATACGCACCGCTGCTTTTATAGGTGTCATCGGTCTTGTGCGAATTACACAAAATAGATCCCAAGTTGCTAACATTTTTGTACGCTATAGAATAGTTATGTTTGTTTAGAATGTGATCTAGCGCGAATTGAAAATTCCTGCTATATTCCATGGAGACATATTTTTTATCAGGTTTGGTCTTGGTTTGTTTGCGTATAATTCTGTTTACCATGTTATGGTGGTATCCATTTTTTGCAGCGATGTACCTAATGGTGTTGAGCTTGTTATTAAAGTCATGCAGAGTCAAGGGGGCGGTTCGAAACCTCCGTATGAGGTGGTGGTAAAAAATGCCATCATACCATGTATATACATGTGAGATTGGGAGTACAAACACAAGCAGCCAGAATTACACAAACAATAGCGGAACGCATTTGGTTAAGGGAAGAAGTCAGATCTTTGTACTTAAAAACAAGTGTAATTAATAACAAACTATACCACACACTTGCAGCTAGCCTCCATGTTGAATAAAATTGATTTAGACAGCCTTTTGGAGGGTATAAATGCTCAAGTCAAACACAGATTAGCAAAAAAGAGGGAAATTCAATCCAAGAAATTAGAGCAGTTAGCATTTAATAAAAGTTCACCCCAACCACGGGTAAACACCACACATGAATTTTACTGATGTCCATTTTGAAATGTAGGAGGTTGATTTGTTGAATAAAGGATTGAAACATTGCCTCCAACCACGTGGGAATGTTTCGACTTTGACTGGCAAGATTATTAATATTGAGACCACAATTCATAGTTTATGGATAAAGATACATAACGAAGTCCGTATGTTAACCAGCCTTAAGGTAAATAATAACTTCAAAAACAAACAAACCCGTTACATGCCCAACATTGAGTCAAAGATAGCCAAAAACATTGAATCGAAGTTGTTGACTAACAGACTCGTAATCACTAAAGCGGACAAAGGCAATAATACCGTAATTTTGTCTGAATCAGAATATGTCAACAAAGTAACCGACTTCATCACCAACAATAATATCAATACTATGGACAGAGACCCCACAACAGTCTTTAATACTGAAATCAAACAAAAGCTAAACAAGTGCAAATTTTTGTTCAACAGTGACGCAATACGACATTTAAAACAGATTAAACCGTCCGCCCCACTTCTGAGAGGTCTTCCTAAAATACATAAGCCAAGCATGCCGATCAGACCCTTAGTTAATTTCACCACTTCTCCTGCGTATAAATTAGCCAAACATATTGACAAATTAATAAGAAATAACATAAAATTCGAACCCAACCACAGTCTTAAAAATAGTCTTGTATTAAAAGAAAATATAAAAAATTTAAAATTTTAACATGGTCAGTATTTAATATCTTTAGACATAACTAACATGTACATGAACATTCCTATAGGAGAAACTTTAGGCATTTTGGAAAACAAACTCAAGGAAAATAGCCATGAGAAATTAAGCTATAAACAAACTTATTTCCCTACTTCAAATAATCATGAAACAAAATTATTTCAAATTTAATGACAAATTTTACATCCAAAATGAGGGCCTCGCAATGGGTTCTCCTCTGTCCAGCATCTTGGCAGAGGTATTCCTGAATGATTTCGAGAACAAACACATAATGACCTACAACAATAGATGTAGGCCAAAAATCATATACTACTTCAGATACGTAGGCGACATAATATGTCTCTACACAGGAAACATTAGGCAGATTGAAATGTTCACTAATCACTTAAATAAAATACATAGCAATATCGAATTCACTCATAAAGTGCAGGTTGACAAAGCTTTTAATTATCTTGATTTGTCCATTTCTAACCTCAACGGTTGGCACAAATTTAACATTTATAGAAAGCCAATGCAAACCAATGCAAAAATTCACAATAGTTCGAATCATCCGTTCTCACACAAAATGGCTGAGTACCACCACCTCATACAAAGGCGTCCCATTGACTCTTCATGACTTTAATAACGAGCTCAACACCATTAGGTACATCGCTGCAAAAAACGGATACCACCATAACATGGTAAACAGAATTATACGCAAACAAACCAAGACCAAACACACCAAACCTAATAAAAAATATGTCTCCATGGAATATAGAAGGAATTTTCAATTCGAGTTAGATCACATTCTAAACAAACATAACTATTCTATAGCGTACACAAATGTTAGCAACTTGGGATCTATTCTGCGTAATTCGCACAAGACCGATGACACCTATAAAAGCAGCGTTGTGTATAAACTTAATTGTGGCGAATGTGACATGTTTTACATCGGTCAAACGGGAAGAACGTTCAAAGATAGGTACAAAGAACATTTACCCAAACATACTCTTAAAAAAACGTCCACGTATGCTGAACACTTGATTGACTCAAATCATTTGACCAATGGTATAAACAATGACATGGAGATTCTAAGGAAATGCGCCAAAGGAAAACAAATGGCCACACTAGAACAGTTCCACATTTACAAAGCCATAAAAACACAACCACATGACATACTTAATGATCAACTACAGTTTAAATCCAACGCTATATTCGACGTTATATTAAATTTAAATACACCGACAAGTTATGCAACCAACCATACAGTGCAATGATGGGCTATCTGTTTCTTTCCAGTTCAGTTCGCGTTCGAGAAGACCCGCAAGTACATGTGTGGAAAGCTATGTCCCATTTTAATTATTTAACGACCCTTTAATGGTGAATATTACGTGTTTATACTTTGTGTGTTGAGTGTTTTGTGTCATGTGATCATCGTCTGAAATGTTCGTCTTCGACAATGACAGAGGTATGTGTCGAAACTAGTAAGACCCAGCAGCAGTAGAGGGGAAATTAATAGGACCATTTGAAGGTTGGTATATTAATTAAAAAATTTAAAATTTTTGTTTTCCAATGAATCTGTCAAGAGTGTTTGTACAATAAGTCGCACGTAAAAATGCTTAAAATTTTTTATAATGCCCTGATCCATTGGCTGTACAACTGAAGTCATGTTCAGGGGGGAAAAAATAACCTTAAAGTTGTTCATAAGTGGTATAGAGTTATGCGCAGTACAATTAACTGTCAATAAACTTGATGATTGTTCTGTTTTGTTTATGAAAGGTTTTGTCGAGATTTAATAGCCAATCTTTAAACAGCTCTTCTGTCTACCAAGCTTTTTTATTTGATTTATATTCGAGTGGTTTAGACTTTATGTTTTCAAAACATCTAGGGTTAGCAGATTCGCCTATCATAAGTAAAGTCAACTTTTCGGTGCCATTCATATTTGCTCCGACCAATAAAGTTAGTCTTACCTTACTGTTTTTCTCTCCACTCTGCAGCGATCTCCTTTAAAAGTTAATGTTTTGTGTACGTTAATAATTTCTTTTGCAGGGGTTTCTTCGATCATTTTTACAACATCGTCTTTCCACACATTTGCAGTGTCTTGATTAACACTAGCACTTTCACCGCACACAGACTTAAAGGTAATGTTGTTTCTTACCTTAAATTCATCCAACCAACCGGTACTCACATTGAAACCACTTTTCTCCAAACCTATAGCAAACTCTTCTGCCTTTGTTCGAACAAGAGGCCCAGATAATGGAATGTTTTTGTCCCGAGCTTGTTTAAACCACTTTAGCATACATTCATCCACTTCCGGGTTCTCTGGCTCTTTTGCGATCCTTTCCGTTTCCACTCAAAGCACTGCTTAATATTTTTTCCTTATTTTTTTAAAAAGTAGACACTGTGGTGGGTGCTATCCCATATTCCTTAGCATTGTCACATTTTTTCTTGAGACCCTTCTCAACTTCAAGAATAACAGCAACTTTTTCACAAAATGTTAATGTCTTGTACTGAACGCGTGGTTTACTCAAAGACATTTTGATCACTCACACAAACAATCACTTTCAAAACAGAAATGACTGACAAGCAGAAGCACACTACTGTAACAATAGACAGAGACTGGGTAGAGCATTTAATCGACAAACTACAGTACCGGATAACTAGAGAATTCTCGGAAGGCAAAATTCTTGGAATGCAGTAGCGCGCCTAGAATTACAGTACATGTACAAACACGCATGTCCTGCCCCCTTTCTACCAGACAGTGATCTATTTATCCAGCGCCCTTTCACAGCAGAAGATTTTATTTTTAGTGTTGAAAAAAAACTTTGAATTAAAGAAGTTGAGTTCGAATTATCCATAATTTTTTTCCTACATTGATAGGGCCTATCATATAAAGTTCAAGGGACCGAACCGAAACTTCGAATTAACGGTAATTTCGAATTAAAGACGTTTTAATTATCCAAGTTCTACTGTACTACATTCACAGTTATTACACCTCAAACATATATTTTACATCATTTTGTCATTGGTCTATAAGGTTTTTATACTGTTAAAAGGTTAAATTATTAATTAAATATCTTACAGGCTGATCATCACATAGTATATATGTGGCAATAAAAATAGGTGTTATAAAAATTCTCACACTGAGACCAAACGATCTACGTGTTTAAACATATAGGCCGTTTCAAGAAATTACATAAATCTCTCCATGGGATTTATTCCTATTACAAATTTAATTTAATTTACTCTCAACTGTGTTTTTTACTGTTACCTCAGATCGTGTCATTTGGCAGAGCTTATGTTAGGGATTGTATCGTTAGTTGAAATAATTACTTATTTTAAGAGCACTGAACACTTATACTATAACTTTTACAGGTTTAAACATGGAAACTAAGATGATTCCAACTCCTTGGCTTTGGATAAAGTAAATCAAATAAATTATCTAGGTTTTATAATTAATTCCGATTCAGATTTTACATGGGAGGGACATATCAATAAACTGAAGAGAGAAAAGTATAGTGTGCTAAGCAATTTGTATTATTGAGTAATATTTGTCCAGCATGTATACCATCCATTAGTGAGTTCTTGCTTGGGTTATGAGCTGAGCTGCTGGGACGGTACCTATCTCTCCGCGCTGGAACCTATTAAAATAATCCAAAACATTTTGAAAGAGTAATTTCAAGAAAATTTCAATTTAAACACTCTTTGCCTCTTTTTTTCCAAGAAAAAACAAACCTAAGAAAATCCACCTACCGCTAAGACACATGAATATTTTAAAAATCTGTTGATGAAAAATATTGTTTATCTTCCAATGAATTATAGCATGAATAATTTTTTCTTTATTAACAACACCAATTATATTAGTATTTATTTTAGTTTTTTCTTTCAAAAGTTATTTTTCCCCTTCCTTCTGTTGTTACGCAATGTCATGGTGACTAACTGCCTTGTTCAAACGTTCTCTATGAAAACGTTTAGTACATGAAATAATTTTAACTGTCAGATTTTCACTTATTGTTTACAACTCTTTAAAAGTTTAAAATGTTTAAGTTTAGATTTCGCTAAATGGAGGAACAATCCTGATTACATACCAATTTGATTCATAATTGCTTATTGAAAACTGTGGAACTTATTTTACTATTGTGTAAACTATTGTTTTTTAAGTCTTTTGGTTTTTGAATATTTTTAATTTCAAGTCATGTCACTGTTCATGATACGGATTATTCATAGAGATATTAAGGTCAAATCTGAAAATATTATTCATGAAATGTCAAAAAAAGCCCCTTGTCGTTTACTTTTAATCCATATATAGAAATTTTTCTTTAAAAAATGTTAAAAAATTAATTCTAAAAATAATAATGTAATTTTTACTCAAACACTAGCTTAAATTTTTTAAATCTTTTTACCATATAGGCATAAACTTTGATTAAGATTAAAGTAACAAACAATGTAATGTTTCTGATTAATTTATAGTTAATTAAAACACTATACCAACTTTGAACTATTTAGTTTTTACTTTCCAGACACCATCCGACCTCGAAATATTTTCAAGAGTCCGCCCCTGCTAGTTAGGGTTGTCTTGAATTTTGTCCTATGGCTCATCGGTCAAACTCTTGCCAGTTGTAGGACAGAATAACTTTTGTTAAATTACAGCCTTCACAAACTATGACTGCTAATTTAAACCATTTGAATATTTTCTCCTTCACTCAATCTGTCCTGGTCTTTTCCACTCTTCGCATGCATCTTTAAAGTGCCACTAAATTAATACTACTGTACCCCAACTTTTCATTTTATCCGGAAAATGAAATATTTTTACAATAAAGATCAGGGGAAAATATTTTGGTTGGTTGGTAAAAAGCAGGGAAAAATAATAAAAAAGTTTAACACTTTTGAACTTGCTTTAAAGTTAATGCCATGTCAATTAAAAGTGTTATTACTTAATTATGAAAATATTTTATGCTAATTGCATGCTTATTTTTTCTAATTAACATAGTTGAAGTCAATAGTAGTACTTTTTCTCTCTGGAGTAGTGGCTACATGATTCGCTGCCACAGACAGCATCATCAGGCCAGCCAATACCACTAACACCACTGTTCACATATCACAAACATTATACTTATCGGACTGGCACAAATACATTCAGAAACGGCATTCGTTAAATTAAAGTAGTTCTAAGGCTAAACAATGAATATTATTTTTTCTTTTAGTTAAAGAAATTTCTAGAATGTAAAAATATAAAGTTACCGTTATTATTGGTTTCCAATTCCTATACAGTTTTGAAAACGGAGACAGTCCTTTATCCAAAGCTTCAGGTCGACCAAATCTTGCTTTAGTTTTATAACGTATTTGTTTTTTTCCTTTGACAAATGGATTTGCCTTCAAATCCCACAACTTGACTTCACCGCTTAGACCTGCAGTAATAACTTGAAGAGAAAAATCCGTTGGATTTGGAATTGGTTCCATTTCTGCTAACCTAGAAATCTATAATCAAAAATCATTGTATAATAAGTGAGCATCGAAAATTGAAGAAGAACTTTTTTTTTTAGTGTTTATTATAAAACAACAAGAATGAGACTTATATTATTCAAAAGGTCCTGTGAAACAGTCTTTGAAAGGTCTGTCATTGCTTGGAAAAGGGACCAAATGTCCTTTATGGAGTTTAACCCTCCAACTGTTAATCATTTTTGCCTTAATGTTGGGCCATTTTTGGCACTTTTACAAGCATAATGAAAATAAAATGTTAAAAATCTATTTAAAAAGGAAACCTTATATAATTATACATCATTTTAATCAGAAATTACAGTTCTACAAGAATGTATAATAAAAAAATCACATACTTTGATATATGTACATGAAGTTGACATTGGAAAGTTTAAAAACTATCGTTTCACTATATTTAAAAATGTTCGCGCTCACTAAAAAATCACTAAATATAATTTTAACAAATTTTGAAAATAGCCATTTTGTTTTGTTTTTTATATTCTTTTAGAAAATATACACTTTTTTTACTGATATGAAAAATTAAAAATATTATTTATAAAAAACCGTACAGTAAACATAGGGCCTATCTCTTTTTCTGGTTCTGGGGGATAGGCTATATACACTCTAACCCAGAGAATAGGATTTTGCAATTAGGCCTAGTTGGAACATTTACTGGTGAAATTGGCCTGACAGGACTAGATAAAATATCATTATCTTGATTTATTTCCACACTATCAGTCATCTCTTCAAAGTTTGGCATATAATCATCATCGTTGCCAGACGAAAAGTCTTCCAAAGAAACGTCGGATGGAATATCTTCAGCTTCTAAGTCACTTCCACTATCACTAATATCATTATCAATTAAATAATCTATTTCACTATACCTCAATGTATCACACATAGTAAAGACAAACAAACAAAAGTAATAAAAACACGCTAATTCAACACACAAGTAAACAAGACTAGGGAAATCAGCTGTTGCATAACAAGTTGATTTTTCAAACAGCTAGCATTCTTTTTACAAACACTATATCAATGTGGCATATGCACTAATAGAAAGCCTGATATCTTCTGTATCGATCGATACTAAATATAATATGTTCGCTGAAAAATGATCTGGTACTCAGTGCATTTTACAAATCACTTACACAACGTCGATGCATCGACGTTTACCATTCGCGTGGACCGTATCAACGTCGATCTATCGACATGTAACAGTTGGAGGGTTAACATAGGTGCGATATTCGGTACCTTTTTATAATGAAAGAAATAGCCTCATAAATAGGTTGCTCTTGCATCCTAGCGGTATTTTAGAGAATCAAAATTAGTTTTGTTATAAAATAGAACTTTGTCAGTATTCAAAACATACCTTTCCCTACATTTGGTACCTTTTCTACTAAAGAAAAGAAAAGCGTGAGTTTCACCGACAAATGACCCCTTTTCATTAATAGCATAATTATCAGTTTTTAAATGAATAAGAATAAAGTAAATATAATTCATCACATTATTATACTATCTAGAAGGCTGTAACAATGTAAATAGTTGATTTAAAGTGTCTTTTTTTTTGTAATTAGCTACTTTTAATCCCATTTTCTCCAAAACTTGTGTATTCCGTAGTTTACAATCAGATAGTTATAACTCAGCCAAATTTTAAGATATTGTGGTGATTTAGATAGCAAAATGTTAGGAATGATATTCTTAATAAAAGTACTACAATAAAGCAGTTTCTGAAAAATCGGACAAATGGTCCCTTTTCATTTTCCATAACACAAATATGAACTGAGAATGATCCTCCCCAGCTTCATACATTGTTTGGACACAATCTGAGACAAACACTAATTGGTTAATTTTCTTCAAAAGATCCCTTTGGTCACAGTAGAGCGGAACAAATAAACAAAGAATTACCTGAGCAAATGGTGTGAGCCAAGTCAGTGTTGTAATCTTTTCAGAGTGAGAATCTTCATACCTGCTTATGACCGTAGGACGCACTCTCCTTTTAGATCTAACATCTCGTCTCCATTCCATCAAATATTCCTGGAATCAAAAGCATTACAAACCAGTCTGAACAAAATGTTTACTCATTGAAGATATTGATGACCTTAGAATCTGAGATTGAATATAACGCTAAATGTTTTAGTGCATCTTAGAAATAAAAAAAAAAAAAAAATGGAAATCCAAACTTGGGAATGAGCCCTGTACGGATAATGGAGAATTCGGAATAAAATAATACGTTAAAATTTGTAGTAATAGGATAAATAAGCAATGATGGTGTGTCAGCCACTACTGTAGGGGCAGCGATGAAATGAAGAGGCATGTACTGCAACATGCAAACCTCTGAATAAGACGTTTCGATACTTTCATTAGTGTATACTTTATTTATAAAAAGGAATAACACTGATTTATGCAACAATGATAAACCAATCAATATAATACAAGGCACAAGGATACAAAATAGCTATCAACTACTTAAGTATTTCTTAACTTTAGAGGCAAACTAACTCCAACCATTGTACAGATTCCTCACGCCGGCAATGCACCCCGAGAGGGGAAGTAAGACCGGTCCCCACGCTGTTTTTGTTGTGTTCAATGTCATCAGTACAACCTCAATAAAAAAATAGAACTCTGTTCTTCACTGTACAGCCTAGTTTGTCACTGTAATGTAACGGTAAATAAAAGTGATAAACACATATTTCTTAGTGAAC
Source organism: Philaenus spumarius (assembly GCA_018207615.1). NCBI lineage: Eukaryota > Metazoa > Arthropoda > Insecta > Hemiptera > Aphrophoridae > Philaenus > Philaenus spumarius. The sequence goes on from JAGFPH010013149.1 coordinate 15,216, forward strand.
AGGACGTGTAAAAATTAGTTGTTTTATTTATAAATATATACAGATGTCACAAAAAAACCTTATCGTGCTATAATACAGGATCGGACTCTATGAATTATAATAAATGAAAATATTCAGAAACATTTTTCGAATTCGGGTTAGTTTATTTTCGTTTTTTGTTAGTTTTTTTTACAACAGTTAAAGTAGCAACAACAGTAACTGTACCCTTCTGTAGTAGGCCAATGTATTTTCATCAGCTATTTTTTATTTATTAGAAACGGTTGCCAAATGATGTAGTTACAATTACTTTTTTTAACATTGTTATTCATGATAATAAAAATCAATGTCCGAATTCGAAAAAAAATGTTACTGAACATTTTAAAATTCATTTTTAATGTATTGAATTCGACACTTCATAGAGCATTAAGGTTTTTGTGACATTTTGTATATGGGTAGTATATTATTATGTCAATTTTGTGTAGGCCTAAATCGTTATAAAGTTTTAATAGCAAAACATTTACTAAATGTTAACAAAAAATTTAATAGTTGATATTTAAAACTATTCATGGTCCAAGTTGGCAAGTTTACTTGAACCTTTCAAAAATCTAAGCATGAAGCCCAATTTACAAAAAAATAGTTGGATTTAGGAAAAAACGCAAGAACTAAGAATAATAAAATTACGTAGCCTATATAATCTGATTACCAAATACAAAATATATGTTTTCGTTGGAAATTTTAAAGTTGGCCACCAAATTGAAAAATGTTTGATGTTGACACAATTTGAAAACCACCAAATTATGCAAATAAACAAGCTTTTAAATGAAAGGTCATACATTTGATAGAAGTTCAGAAATCCAGCCTTTCCGTTTTTTGGACACCCTGTATAGGCCTATTTTTAAAGTGGAAATGTTTAGACTGTTTACACAATAACTTTATTCTTTAAAAATATTATTCACTCTTATTGATAGTTACCTATAGTAAAAAAAATATAATATTATTAGATAAAACTTACAAAATAATTGATAGTTTATTCCAACTCGTCAATTCCTGACAGCTGATCATCACTCTCAGAGCCAGTATCACTATTATCTTCACTTTCACTACTATCCTCACCAAGTTCAATTATGAATTGTTCCACGGAATTTTTTATTAAGGGCTGTTGTTTTAAGTAGTCTTGTTCAATTTGTTGTACATGTTGACACTTTTTCCTCCAAGATTCAGGTGTATACTCTTCAAATATTTTGGTTGTTAATGTTATTACATCGTCAAATTTAAAGGTAGTATTGTTGGCAGCAACCCAGTTCTTGAAATCGGCCCACACAAGCTCTATGGGGTTAAATTCGGGATGGTAGGGCGGCAATCTCAAAATGACATGTCCACTATTTTCCACTAAAGAATCGATGACATATTCTTTACGGTTTGGTTTGTGCAACCGTATCAATTCCATCAGTTGCACTTTTATCATATTATTAGAAAATGGTATATTGTGCCGTGTCAACCAGTCTTGCATATCTGACTTCCTAGAATTACTAGTCGGAAACTTGTTAATTTGCACATTGTGGTAGGGTGCATTGTCGATAACTAGAACACTTTTCTCAGGCATGTTTGGAAGCAACTTCTCTTGAAGCCATTTCTTATAATTTTGAAAATTTATTTGGTCGTGATAGTCCCCTGTAGACTTTGTTGATTTCCACATTGTCAAACAGTTTTCTAAGAAGCCCATTTCCCTTCCCGCATGAATGATTATTAGCCTACCGCCCTTTGATATCGGAGTACACAAACCTTCTTTCGAACTGCTAGACCATGATTTTGGCGTGCTATGTGTTGCGTTTATATATGTTTCATCCATAAATACTAGTGGCCATCCTTCAGATCTGTACTTTTGTATTTTATTTAAATAGTCCCATCTTTGGAAAGCAATGTGTTGCTGTTCTACAAGAATGTGCCTATTGTTCCCAGTTCTTTTCCACCTATAACCTAAGTCTTTGACTATTTTCCTTAGACTTGTTTTACCACCTTTAAAGCCTAAATCTTTCACTAATTTCGTGTGCAACTTAGGTATTGTAGAGACACTTTTTTCAACAAGATGAAAATTATTTATAGTTCTCCTAATCACCCCCCTATCAAAATCATCAATTCCTGTTACAGGTTTATCGCGCTTTCTACATTTTAGGAGTTTCAAACAAATGCTCTCCTCTCATTCGTTTTGCCTCGTGATTTATATTTATTAGTGTACGCTGTGATACTCCCGTTGCTGCAGACACTCTTTCCTGCACTTTCTTGATGTCTATCCCTATCAAACAGTTTCCGTGTTCAGCTTCTCTCTTCATAAATTGAATAACATTATAAATAATGTCTCGACTTTGACTCTTCAACACTTTATGTTTACTCATCATCACACTTAGCACTACACCTACCAAGTTAACACTTTATACTGGAAATATGTGAACCAAGGGTTGACAAATCTTTTGCACATGTGTTAAAAATTATGAAGAGAATTCGTTTTTGGAATTGACAAATAAAGAGAGCAGGAAGTATTTCCTAAGATACCCTTCCCATTACATCATCCTATTTACTTTTCCCACAAAAATTTCGTATGTGTATTTACTAACTTTCACTAACCTGGCGACTAACAATACAATGTTAAAAGAATACAAAACCTAAAACTTTAAATGCGGTATGATTAAAGCAAGATAGTATTATGGTGTCATTGGACCTACGGAACAGCCAGAATCGCACCAAATCAATGTAAAACAAGCACAAAATGTATTCATTACAGGAATTACCTTCCTCCTGACCAAACAAAAGGTCGTACAGAAAATTGTTTCAAATAAAAAAGTTAATTCCACTAATTATCAACAACTTTCTCACAAAAAGTTTTCTTTGTCATAGTTTTCTCTAAAATGTGAAATAGAAAATGTTTTTAGAAAGGTTGTAAACAAGTAGGTAAAGTTATAAAAATGTGAGCCTTGTCCATTTCCTCAGTTAAATGTTATTTGTGAACCTATTTTTTTGTGGAATTGGTTGTACCGCCAAGGCAGGTTTAAGGAGAAGTAGCAGGGATGACATGCCCACTAGGCCAAACGCACTCCTAGTTTGCTCGAACTGTACTTCAATGTTCAGTCTGACATATGTTTTAGTGTGATTTCTTTGTTCTAAATTGGTTTAAAGTCTATTTCTCTAGTGATACTCAGATGTTCTTACGACTGTTAAGTAGAATGTTACAGATTATATTAATGGCTGTGGAATGTTGTTCTTTTTGAAATTGAACTGTATGTCAGATGTGAGTCACAACTAGTATCCCAAGTTTTGATATTGCCTATTGCAACTATTATTTACAATCTTTAGTGCATTTTTACTATCTGTATTAATAAATTTGTACTTTGCAGCATTTCAATCCTCTTTTCTGTAAATTTAGTTTGTGTACGGTATATCAATGGTTTAGCGCACTTTAACTGACTTTTACTTAAATATGGGCTATGGTTAAAAAATAACCAGACACATGTATCAAAGTCAAATACTACACATCCCAATCATGTCACATCCCTCTCTCTATTCCTACCGCCAAGTAAACTGCAGTCTTTATTCATTACATTCATCCTCACCAGGTCCAAAAATGCTTAACGTTTTGAAAGAGCAACGTCTTAAAAAATATACGGTGATGAATGTTAATCACTTAGGTTTTTGAGTTTTTAAAGAGGTACAAGAGGAGATTGAAATTGATTTACATCCATGACGACCTTCCACTTCAACCAAAGACGAAAACACTAAAAAAATCGGTGATTTCATCAGGAAAGACCGTCGGTTGAGAACAAAGAATCTGTTCAAACACCAAGCTGTGTAACATGGATAAAGTCATGCGGAACTCAAATATAAGCTGGGTAGTACATATTTAAAGAAAATTATTGCTATGATGTTAGCAAACGTGTTATTATTATGAAGAGCTTAGTACTCACCATTATTTTCCTATATTTTTGTTGATGTGTTGTTAGTTGCTCAGGTTTTTCCAACTGTTCAATACGTCCAGTAATATCCCAGAGTACAACTTGCCCACTAACAGTTCCCCCGCAGATGTAATTACCATTATGAGGGCAAAATTCTATGCACCTAACTTCATATGGACTGTCCAGACGAAGCTGAAATTTTATAAATAATAATGTATACAATATATATAATGGAGCAGGCTGTATTTAAAAAAAAAAACCTGAGAAACTTCCTTTTTGGAAAATGAAAATTTTAAGTAAACATAAATTGATTTTTAACATAAATTGGTAAAACATAGCTGAACCACTGACGTTGGAGTTGCGGATTTCCAAAATTAGGTTTACATGTTTTAGGGTTTCAACCAACTATTTAGGAAATTAATTTACTCATGATGGCGCGTAGTAGATGCCTGCGTATACAAAATATTATTAGAATTCGTTTGCAACTAAGCCTCTAGTCCCAGATTGCATTGCTACTTTCCACTTTAAAAGTTTGGAACTTGAACTTGAGGTAAAATCCCCCACGTCGATTTAAAACGGGTACAGTACGATTTTTTTAACCGTGCCCTCGGCCACGATTGTACTAACCTGAATGATAACGTTAGAAATCGCTCTGTCTACTCTAGTTTGCTCCACGAAAACGGAGCCGAGCGGCGTGAAACAGCGAAAACCGAGCTTCAATAACACTGTCATTTAATACACTTAGCAGCGATGTAAAATTATGAAACTTTCACGGATACGCAGATAAGAACCATACGATTCGTATGATGTAAAAGAAAATCCATTACAAAACCTATTTCATATTTTAAAAATCAATATTACAACAATGTACTTTAATAATGACATGAAATTTTCACACCGCTGGAAAGTTTTTTATTTGTTGGTCAGAGACAAAGTGTTCGCGAGAAAGTTTTAGATAAAGGTCCAAATTAAACATTTTATTTTAAAAATTTTTTTGTTTTACTTACGGTTTGCTCGGTACGGATGTCTGGAGTTAGATTCCGGGGAAAACTTCCTGCCTACTCGGGAAGTAGGCCTACTTGGTGTCTAGCATTTACCTTAACCACAGCACAGTATTATTATTTTAATACTCGAACAAGAGACAAGTAGTCTATGACTCATTCAAGTAGTTTTTATAATTTTATTCGAATAATTATTCTATAATTTTTGTTTACTTGAAGTTTGTGGAACTGCCTTTACAATCCCTCCCCGCTACACTGCTAGCCCACCGAGAGCTAGCCGAGCCGAGGGCACGGTTAAAAAAATCGTACTGTACTTTTATAGTATTTTACGTTTTAATAGATTTTGGAGGGAACCAGACGTGCTACTTTTATCAACACCCCAAATCGTGTTCTGGGGACCATGATCGGTGCTCATTGACCATTCCACACTTTAAGTCTAAATAAAAGAATCACTGCAATAGTGGAAATTCGCTAACAATGAAAAACACTATATAACAAATGTAATAACAAACTTATAATTTGAGGAGTAATATTGAATAATTAGATAGTATATTTTTTTTAGTTTGATTGGTGTAGATCCAGGTCGCTAAAGAAATTGTTCGTGAAAGAGGTTATTAACCTTAATAATGAAACGACTGCTATACAGTAGGTTATTTCATTTCAAATAAAACATAAACGTTAAGCGACAATAAAGTCGGCAATCACACACTAAACACAATCAAATCAACAGAACTTCACAGAACATTGCCTCACAATGCTATAGAACATTCTACAGATAAAATCCAGGTGGAATTAGTCTCGCAAATCGCTGGCTTACAATGCACTGCTCCACAAATGGCGAAATAATTTTTTCTTTAAAAACAGATACCAAAACTGGTCCAACGTTTGGACACAACATCATTGAAAGAGAACATTTAGTGATGCAGTGACATTTTACTATCCCTGTTTAAAGGATGCAAAGAAAAAAAAGTTTGAAGCCATGTATTTAGTTTAATTTAAACTTAATTATTTATTATTTTGGTTGGATAAAGCATGCTATTTTTTTGACACTCATTTAGAAATCTAAATTTTCTTACTCATCAAAGGTATTTCTTTAGTTGGCCAACGATTTTTCTCTTAAATTTATTTTTTTTTTTTAATCCTTCATTGTGAAGTTAGTGTTTAAATTTAAAAGTAGGAAAATAATTCTTTTCAAATAATATGAGTAATTCTCTCTTTTGTAGTTTGTTGCTGAACACTATTTAGGTAAATTTAATATTGATTTCAAAAGGTACCGGTAAATCAACTGAGAATTTTTTTATAGTACAGTTTAACTTTTCAAAACTGTTTTTAAGTCATTTTATACCATATTGTTTTAGTTTTAAGGTTTCGAAGTTTGCATGAACAGTTGTTTTTGTAAATACACTTGTTTTTGAACCGAGGGGTTAATTGAAAAAAATGTCTTTTCTTATTTAAATTTACTATTATTTGGTGGCGTTTTCTTCGTAGTTGTACCCTAACCTCCAATTCTAATTTCGATCCATGGGCATTTTAATTCATTTTAATGCCACTGGAGGCAATAGGGTTACAATATACGTTCATTACTATCCAACTGCGGCCTACTTTCTGGTATCAATTTTACTAACAAAAACGTGCACAGCTGAGTCCTTGACTGACTGAGATTAAAGGTAGGCTTGCTTTCGCCAGAGTATCAGTGTGAATGATTCTCATTATTCCAACATGGCTTTGGATTTATTGGATTACCACCCATCTTCTTGCATATTAAAAAAAAAAAACCATTATATTACTAGATGAAAAACTCAACTTCGATTCTAGCCCATTACTTGACACATTACTAAAGACAAGCAACCCCCTCCATCGACAAGTGTGTAAGCAACCATCATCTACAGTTTGTATCAGATTACTGATCGGTGATAATACACATTGAAATTTACTCTTTGTCTCAATGTGTTATGTTTATATACTAATTTATTATTGTGTTTATATTTTAATATTTTGTGATTGAGTGTCTGTGTTTCAACAATTATTGACAACAGATTATCCTGCTATGAAATCAGCCGAAACGGCCGCCATACAACGGGTAAAAATTAGAATATCGGAGACAGTAAGTCACAACAGTAATTAAAACTATTTAAGTGGCAAGTTATAGGAGATCAACTGCCCAATAGGTTGAAATGGCAGATAAACAGTGTACCGGAACATATTAAAAAAAATATTGTGTTTGTTTTTTCATTAAACTGGAGTTCTACCAAGTATCTTCGTTCAATAGTTTAAATCGTATAGTTTATTAACCTTTACAAAATCAATGAATAAAACATGTTCTCCGTAGGTTGCAAACAATAGAAATATTTTTTTAAATATTCTACAGCTTTTGTTCACTTTTACAATATTAAACCTTAAAAATAAAAGTAAAAATATATTTTGGAAATAAAAATTTTTTTCCTCTGACTAAAAGCGTCCGGATTAGCAATGTTTGGACTAACTGGACTTTACTGAATCAAAAAATAACCATTACGTAGTTCATACATTTATGTTTAATTGTACCTTAGGTATTAAGTCATCTACAAAACTCCAAATCAGTACAGGATTGTTAGGTTCCAAATATGGTAGCTGTTCTTCTTCTTCTTTTAGTTCTTCTTCGTCAGTTACTTCTTCATACAGTTCTTGTTCCATGCAGGAACCATGTCCGGTACTGTAAAAAAATTACATAGTTCAGAAATTAGTAGTTTTTTACGTTTATATTTACAACATTGGTGGATAATCACTTGTTACGGATACTATTGATGAGCTTATACTCACAGATAACACAGGGTGAACAACAAATATCTGCTACAGATAGAATCATTAACAAATAGGATTTGATGGAAATTGACTCCCTTTTCCTACAGAGTGAGTAAAAAAAAAAAGGACCAATGGTTAAAAGTCTACCAATTTCCACCCTCCAGAAGGGGGTTCGAAAGGGTGCAAAAAACGGTTTTTTGCTATAGCTGGAAAACGGTAAATTTTTTAACATACATTAAATACTTAAGTTAACATTTTTAACCCTCCAAGTGGCATGGTTAAAGCTAAAATTGAAAAGCCTGTTTTTAGCGTTTTGCGAGCATATTTTTAAAAATTTTCCAAAAATAGTAAATGAACCCCAAGCCAAAGGTGTTTCATAGCTTTTTTGTAGAAGAAACTTCAAAGAATTCAAATATGCCACTAAAAATTAGTTTCTTTTGAAATTGTAAAAGTTATTAGCTTAGAAAGCAAAAATGCTCAGAAACGGAAGGGAAAAAACCAAATTTATGCCTAAATAAAAAATAGTAAACATTTTTTGTAATTTTATTCAAAATATACAAAAGTTTTGTAATTTAGTTCTAAATATAAATGTGTAAAAATATATTTCAATTTCAAAAATTTTCAGTTGAAAATAGCAATTTTTATGTTCCAACCACAAAAACGCTAAAAAATAGGTCTATTTTCAAAACGAATATTCCTATATATTTTTTCCTCCAAAATTGAATTTTATTATACCAAATTTTAGAGAATAAATGGTAGAATTGAACTGTAAGATTGGAAATTACAAATAACCTTACATTTTCTAATCAGATACAACAGAACGAACAAAAATGTATAAACTTTCCACGATTTTTACCAAAAATCCTATAAACAAAGTTGTATAATTTTGGAGAAATATTTTTGTAATTTTTTTCAAGATACGGTATACTACAGTTGTAGAAAATAGTTATAAAAAGAAATGTGTAACAATATATTTCAATTTCAAAATTATTTAGTTGAAAATGCCAATTTTTATGTTCAAACTACAAAAAACGATAATAAAACATGCCTATTTTCAAAACTAATAGGCCTAGGCTATATATTTTTTACTCCAAAATGAAATTTTATTATACCAAATTGTAGAGAATAAATGATAGAATTGAACTGTAAGAAAAACCTTACATTTTCTAATCAGGTACAACAGAACGAACAAAAATGTATAAACTTTCCATGATTTTTACCAAAAATTATATAAACAAAGTTGTATAATGTTGAAGAAATATTTTTGTAATTTTTTCAACATATAAAACAATTGTAGAAAATAGTTAAAAAGTGAAATAATATCATACACTTAAGACACCAAATGACCTTGTAAGGTATTTAGATTCCGTGTTCCTAAAAAAATAAGAAAAAAACACCAAAAATTTAAAGTCAGAAGTTTGAAATTTGTCACAAAGGCTTTTTTTAACATAAGAATAAAGTAAACAAGTTTCTCGCCATTCCACCTCATGAAAGAGATGTTCAAGGTCTCAAAATAAAGATCATGCCAAAAATACAGTTTCATAAAAATTGCATGTATGATTTTTTATTCCAATTGTTATGTTTCCCATCACTATTTTCCCACCTCCAAGTCGGGGGGGGGGGGGGGGGGGGAGAGAGGACAAAGGGTGAAAATTTGTACTTTATTCTTATCCTAAAAAAAGCCTTTGTGTCAAATTTGAAGTTTCTAGCATGAATTTTAATCTTTGAAGTTGTAACAATTCAAAATATACCATAAAATTATTAATTCGTCAAAAGAATCATACATTACTGTATTTCAACTAAACACGCATGAGTGCGAGAGAGACAGAAGACTGATAGTAAAAATCATTCAGAAACAATCCGACCGACGACATCTAGCGGACGGAATCGCAAGCAACAAATTAACAAGATTCTAAAACACTCGACTTTCGATAACATTTTACGTAATTAATAATATTTCTCGACCTCGTATCCATATCCTTCCTATATCAAAATTCATCTAAATTAACCAACCAATCCATCCAAATTATCAGATTAACTCAATCAACAAGCAATCGACCGAAATTCACTTTTTTAATCTACTTGAAACCAGACCGGCACACTAAAATCTAGGCCATATCAGAAATAGAATCATCAATCCTAAGAGAACCAAAATTTAAATCAAAAAATGAAGAACACCATCAGATAGAACGAAAGATTCTACATCAAAAATGTCTTTGGTAAAATTTCATAGGAAATACCGTTAAGCCATAACAATTCACCGAAAGTCGACGAAACAACGGCTAAAGCTAGATAGGTGTAAGACATGTTTATTAAGCCCCGCCCATAGTCACGTGACCGCTTGAACCGCGGATATCCAAGTTTAAAAAAGCCAAATGTATAGTTTTAATTGTAAATAGTAGATGTTAGAAAATAAGTTGTACAAGGAGCTATTTTTGGTATTTTCGTGCAATTTTCGTATTTAATCAATTTCTTTTTTAATTTTATTATTCAATATTAGTTGTAAAACAAAATTATTCCAAAATTTAGTCAAAACGACACCAAATAAATACACAACATTTTAAATTACACTTTTTTTGTACAACAATCCAAACCCCAGCAGATACGAAATTCACCAGGCCTTATGTACCCATTTCCTGAAGGCCCAAAGCAAGCCAGTTTGGATCCCAGGATTTTAATTGTTGAAGAGACGCCTAAGAAGCAAGACGTATGACCAACGCTCTCCAATAAACGATTTAAATTGAAGATTTTTAGTGCTAAAACTGTGTAAACGTTTCACAAATAACTTACCTTATCTAAAGTGAAGTATAATAATCATTTAAAATACCACAATAAGAAGAAGAAGTTATAAACTGGGTGAGATCTATACATAGGCCTATAATTACTTACATGAACTAACTCTATCTATATTTCAAACCATCCATCAGTGAAAACTTGAATATTATAAATTTTGGAAAGACTTTATAAAATATCTTTATAAGAAGAATTTGTTTGGACCATCAATATAAATTTAACTTTGCTATAACTTCCCTTTTTATACACCTACATACACTTACATTTTAACCCATTGTACTATTTTCCATTCTCCTTTTTCAATTTTCATATTTATCTATAATAACTGTTTTAATCATTAATTCTGTTTCAATAATAATATTGGGAAAAGTCGGCACTGACCCCCGGAGATATTAAGAGTGTTATAAAAAAAGACTATAACAAACATTTGATTTTTGAATTAACTTACTTGTGAATAATTGTATATATATATATATATTTTAATTTTTCGATTTTCAATTAAAGAAGTTGTTAAAATTGTAAACTTGTTTTGTGTTTTTGAATTGCATCAGTTATCTAATAGTATTGTAATTTAGTTCCACAACGTGGGCTATTCAATTTGATAATTAAAATAAAAATTAAAGTGTTTTAATTAGTTCCACAACGTGTGGCATTTTTTTCACAGAGAAAAGTATATATATTTTAATTGGCGCCCAACGTGGGGCATTTTTCATAAGTAAAAGTAAATATATTTTAATTGGCGCCGCAACGTGAAGGCTTTTCCCAATCTTACCTCAAATAACTCCTTATTTTAAATAGATATAGAATTGTTATATTAATAGTTGTTGTATATATATATTTTAAGTTGTGATTTGAATTAATATGGAAAACCAGCCCACATATAACCTTAGGACTAACATCAACCTAACCCAAAGGGCTCAAGAATCAGAAGGCTTGCCTAATTTTCACTCGTCCCGCCGAAATGAAGATGTGATCGCGGATTCATTAGGCGAAACGATGGAAGGGTCGCGGATTCCTGATATAAGCAACCGCCGGATGGAAGACGTGTCTTTAGGAGAACGGAGTTTAAGGGAAGAAATGTTTACCGATGGCATTTTTTTCACAGAGAAAAGTATATATATTTTAAAGTATTAATACCAATTATAATGTTATATTACCTGTACTAACATTTCAAACACAAACTGGCAACAATGCATGTGTCATTTACTGATGGAGGGAATTTTGCAGATTGATAGTGCATTCTTATCAAGCATGCTGTTCTATGTGCATCCATTTTAATGAATAATTGCGTTCTATTCTGAATTTATTTTGTATAATAATGATTCTCGAATTAATAAATGATTAAAAGTAATTGTTGTAAGAGAAACACAGTAGTTATTTTGTACTATTGCATCTTACACTTTGTTATATATTGTCTACTTACTCTGAAGAATCAGAATATGCTGTAGCTGAAGACATTGTCATTGTAGAGTTTGGGAGTGAATAAAGTCCACCACTTGCAGAACCATCTTCTCGATACCTTTAAACAAAACCAAAAATATTAGTTTAAACAAATTTTGTATAGGTTTAGAAATAAGTACATTCAGCGACTCTTTCACTCGCCACAGGCTGAAGCATGATTTAAAGTAATAAAAAACAATTTAATTTTTAAGTTCAGTAAAGTATAAAATCATTAAAAAACAATGTCCATATTTAAAAAAAAAATCAGTATCTTAAATGAGGAAGTTTTGTTAAGGAAAGTGAAGGAGAAGATATCCCAATAGACCTTCTT
>JAGFPH010013150.1:0-27477 GCA_018207615.1 Philaenus spumarius
AATAACTAATTATAGGAATTTTATGGGTTATAATATTTTGCAGTTATGTATAGAAAGGATAACAGAAAATAAAATCACAAAAATCTCCTTTTCAGATTTTTTTGGGTTATGGGTTTTTTTTTGTATTTATTTATTTATTGCTTTTAAACAAAATTAAATACATTTGTATTTTCCTCCTTTTCTATTTCTACATAACTCTAAATATGACAATAATACTAATTAACTTAAAATAACAAGAATTATAGAACAACTACAATAGAATGTAACAAAATAAAATACACATATATAAAATAACCAATTCTTTCAGGAAAGAAAATACTTATCCTAGAGAAAACGCAATATAGGGCCCCTAAGGCTATCTGCCTGCTTAGGGGTTCCATTACAAAAATTATAAACACAAATTTCAATTTAAAACAGAATTCAGTGCGGCTGCAGTAACAACACATTTAAATTCCCATTTCCCAAAAGAAAATTATAATAACTTTTTACTTTCTCCACCCTATACGTAGTATATGGAGAAAGTATTGTTTTCGTAAAAATGATCGAATTTGAATTTTCAGTTGAATTATCTGTTTTGGTGCTCCCAGAACCTCCAAAAATTGTTTAGTGCAATTATCTGTGTTGGTGCTCCATGAACCCAAAAATATTTTTAGTGGAATTTTTTGTTTTGGTGCTCCCTGAACCCAAAAAAGTGTTTTTAGAGTGGTGTCTGTCTGTCAGTCTGTCTGTATGTATACACGACCAGAGAGGACACTATTGGTCCGATTTTCATGAAATTTGGTATGTAGGTACTAAACCCTAATATCTCCAGGCGTTTTTTTCATTTTCTTGAATTTTTAATTTTTAAGGGTAATTTACCCCTAAAAACCTAAAAAAAACGACAAAAATGCAAATTTCTCAAAAACGGCTCTAACGATTTTGATCAAATTTTCAGTATTTATAGTGCTTAAGATGCCAAACAAAATGACACCACCCGCTTTTATCAAAACTTCGGCGTTTTATAATTATGGGGAAATGTTTAAAAATAAACAAGTTTGTGTTGTCAATCTAGCATCGCGGCGGCGGCCGCACGGGGTAGCACTACGGTAGCGAGCACGGCCAGTAATTCAAAGGTCACCCGATCGAATCCCGACTGGGACAATAATTTTTTTATACGATTGACGTAGGTAGAATATTATTTTTTTGTTTTGTTCTAAAAAGTAGTAAAAAATAAAATGATTAAAAACAATATTATTTTGACTACAGTAAGTTAGGAGAAAGTTTGTGTCAGTTAACTGATACCGTTTATTTTTTACTCAAATTATATTAATATTAAGATATACAATCAAGTACCTTGAGTGCAGGATCCCTGCCATCACAACATGCCCCTTTCATCCAGATACATTTAAAACCTTCACGAAACAATAATTTATCCTAGCAAATATAAAATGGGTTTAGCCAGGAGACCATCGTTAACCTTTATAATGTTCAATAAAGTACAGTCAGTAACAGTGATACTACTAAAATATCAGCATTGAAACATTTATCTTCTTGCTTATTCGCCTTTCTTAGCTTTGTTTTTATTTCGCCTGACGCGTTTCGGGTAGACCCCATCTTCAGAACTATAGTAGCAAACAAAGCTTCTGAAGATGGGGTCTACCCGAAACGCGTCAGGCTAAATAAAGACAAAGCTAAGAAAGGCGGATAAGCAAGAAGACAAATGTTTCAAGCATCTTAGCGGAAATAATAATAACAAATTCAGTGATTATCAACATTGAATTTTCTATCACCGATAAAATCACGCTTCTGTCGAACAGAGCGAAAGGTGGTCAGCTCAAGGCATCGAGAGTGTTTTTAGCTGCAAATAAGTTTAGCACCAGTGATTAGCCTGTCGAAAAAAAAAACGACTACGTTATTGTTGGAGGGCGAATAAAGTCTCTACGTGTGACAGGGGCTTAAGTGCGCTTGAAATATTTATTGCAAATACCGAAATATGTTCTTTGTAAGCTGATACTAGAAGGAAAAAGGGTCAAGTACATTATTTACAACTCAAAATATGTTTCAGTCTTGGGAAGGTTTTCGAAAATGAAGATAAAAGTTCTTTATGTGTAAGGTAAATCACTAAACTATACTAATGTAGACTGTACTTGTCATATATTTTAATTTGTCGTGGTCGGTTAAAACGTAATTGTTTTTAGCAATAACTAAGTAATCTTTTCTCTCTATTACATACAAATAATTCTGTCATTCGTGCAAATACTCTAGCTCTTCCACCCTGCGTCTTGATCAAGGTCACCGCTAACCCCCCCCCCCCCCAATACCCAACCCCAGACCAAGTGCCTCTGTCCTAATCAATCATTTCCATGAAAATACCAGCGTCTACAATAATCTATTTGAATCTACCCATTAACCAGTGGTGAAGCGAAGCGAGCAAGGGCGGATTCTCTAGTGACTACATAGAATGTTTGTGTTTGATGTTAACACATTTGAACCACAACTAGACATTTTGTACGAACAAGTCTTGGTATTTAAGATTGTTTGAGTGAGAGTAAAAAACATAAACTGTAGAGAATCAATAATTTGCTTAACAATAGATCTTCTCCAGTACAGAATATAGTATTTCAATGAAATTTGAAATGATCATAAAGCATTTTATCCTACAGGTAATTGAATAATCGAATCCAAACGCAACAAAATTTACTTTTAGGGCATAATACTTTCGTGTAGATTATAGTTTGAAATGATTTTATTTAAGAATACTAAAACTATGTTGTCGAATTACAACCACCCTCTGTTTGCAAGAGTAATGCGATTAAAGTTTTCTCTAGCCTGTCTCTATTGTCAATTAACTTCCACTAGCTGACCATCTGTCACAACCATAGCAAAGGCATATCGTTTTAGTTTTTTTATAAACTACATTTCTACAACATTGAAATACTGAAAATTTCACTTATATTCGGATGACTTTAAAATATATTTACACTTTGAAGTAGAGGATTCTGGTGGAACGCATGAACTATGATATCTCAAATATGTCTAAGTGATCTGGAAAACCTGGTTACAAATCAACAAGGCTAAAACGCAGCCTATTATTTTGGGTTACTCTCGACTGTTGAACAAAATAAACTTAGACAACTTTCGCAGAGTTCAATTTGGTAAGGACATCTTAGACTACTGTAACAAAGTTAAGAATCGTGGACTGCTTATTGATAGTAAGCTGACTTGTAGAGATTATGTGACTGAGACGAGTAAAAGAGTTATTTTAGGGGAAAATGCAAGATCTCTTGTCGTTCCACGTCAGATTGCTCCTTGTAAAATCTCTTATATTTCCATATTTTACTTACTGTAACACCGAAGTCCTTGACATGTTTTAACTTTCATTTAAAACGCGATGTTCATGTTTCTCTTTATAATAAAACTCTTAACATCTTAAAACTTAATGAACTACGGAACAACTCTAATGATGTTACATTCTATTCTACAAACTGGAGTGCCGACTTAACTGGCAGAAAAGTTTGTCTATATCTCTAACACAAGTGAAAAGAGCACTAGACGAGGTGGCACTACTCTTGCCATACCTTTGCACCGGAGTATGAAGTATAATAAATCATTTACTGTGTCCGCTTGGCATCTGTGGAATTCGCTACCGGATGCAATTAAGTCTGCTGACGGCCGTGTCCAGTTTTTAAAGCTATTGATGTCATATTTATTGTACAAAATGGATGATACATCCCAGTTTTGAGGCGTACATTAGAAGTGTTTATTGTTCAGTTGTATGAATGTGTATGAATGTTTAATTATGATTGTAATACGTATTTAACCTGTAAGTATCAATTACTGTTAATGTTTTTATAAATTGTATAAGCTAAATTTGTTGTCTGTCTATTAAAGAACTATTTATTTTTAAGAATGTTATTTTGTAAATGTTTGTAATTTTGTATTGGGGTTAGGTGGAAGAGAGGACTAAATAGTCCTAACCTCGCGACAAAAAAATAAAGCCAATATCAATCAATCAATCATCGCTTCCTAGGACTACCTTTTGCCTTCCATATTTCCGTTCAAAACTCGTTGTATTTTTTTTTTTATCGACTGCCACGTAAAGCGACAGACTGTCGAACGTTCTTGTGTGACAAAATACCATCAGATTTGAATCGTTAATAACGAGCGTGAACAATTGTATCCTAAAAAGGATACATCATGCCTGTACGTGCTTACAACGCAGTATTTGTTTTGCCGGTGATGTCATCGCACCAGTGTTATTAGCTTTGTATAAAGTTTTAAATTAATGTAGCGTAGAAACGCGTTTAGCTAAGACTTTCATTCGGGACCCGTTGAGAAGAACTGGCGCAATTTTACTAGGACCTGAATTGCGAGAATAAAAATAGTCACCGGAATTATTGAAGAGAAAATCTATATTAAATTGATAATTATAAAATAACTATTGCTTGATTTAATTTAAGGGTAGTTATTCCATTCCATCCCTTTGACTTAAGTAATCGAATTGAAAATAGTTTTTAAGTCACTTAAGAATAATATTAAATAATTTTAGCTTTTAGTTTGTAGAAAGTTAGTGAAATTTATTTTTATTTTCTATGGGTAGCTACCATATTTTAATCTCTTTTGTTGTAGTTTACAAACAATCCTAGTACAAATATGTGAAAAATTGTGAAATTTTTGTGAATTTATTTGCGTAGTTTTGAGCTTATGGAAAAAGTGTGGATTGTTTTTTTAATTGTAAAGGTAGGTATCCCATGTCATTACTTTGACTTAAGAAATCAAATTACAAATAGTTTTGCATATCACTGAATAATAATATTACATAAGTTTAGTTTTATAGCTTGTAGGAAGTTAGTTTAGTTTATATATTTATTGCATAGGCGCTTAGGTGTAGCAATCCCAATTCAACCCCTTAAACTGTAGTAATTGTAACGTTTAAATTGGCAACGTATGATATTGATAAACTGCGAAATTTTTAGTTAAATCGGATGCATAGTTTTTGAGTCTATAGAGGACAAAGATACATTCATTTTTATATATAGAGATTATAAATGTCGTCTCATATGACTTGTAAGTATGTTAAGTATTATAGTCAGCGGGAAGCTTGTATCGAGAGGCATCCAATATGTCTAAACAGTGCCAAGCGAATGCGAGAAAATTTAACGAAAAACTATATAAAGCGAGAATGTAGCTGGCCTAACTGGCATACAGCGGCCAGTGCCAACCCCATCGTCTAAGGATCATGCACAGGAGTTTTTGGAAGGCAATAAATACTGTGTAATATAGAGATCGGTGGAAGCTTGACAAGGCCAGAAGAGTATGTGCTGCGACCACCAAATATCGTCGCGTTGTCAACCGTCGTCGACACGTCTCTGCCTCGATCCTCGGCCAGTACTCGTAACAACATACCGATATTGAAAAAATTTACTCATGTGTCCCACAGGGCTCGTCCTCATTCTCACAGGAGACTTAAATGTTAATGCCGAGAACGCATGATCGCGCAACCCGGTATGATGCCAGTGGCAATTCCTGCCCTTACAATACTCGGTACCACTTATAAAGTGTGGGGTGTACCTGCGTTACTTCACCACACACAGAGTCTCGCTACAAGCGATATACTTGTATGTTGTATATACCCACTATACAACTTCGTGTACCATAGTATTAGAGATTAATAATTCAATTACAAATTAATACCAAATGGCGCAAACGCAAACTGTGCCACTTATATTTTTTCATAATTTACAACTTGTACATTTTTACTGTAACAGGTCGTTACAAAAATATATTTTTGAGAAACAATACCTCGAACGATTTGAGGAAATGTTATTCTTTTGAGTTCGTGGGCTGACTAGAATTAGAAATGTTGATTGCAATATGGTGTCTTCTGTATCCTGCATCACTTGGACAGGTTTGGTAACGTCCGCCTACAGCCTAGTGACTTCAAAATAAATAATCTTAAACACAACGTTAATATTATCAATAACGTTAATAATGATTAACACATTAATAAAACTTCACGGAAATCACATTGGTTTTGAATTAAAACTTAAGACAAGATGAAAAGACAGAACACTTTTTCCAGACTTCGGCTCGTGTTTTTTTAAATACTCAAAAATGTGAGTTTTTATCAAGCACGTCATGTTGCTGTCACGTCGCAAGATTTCAATGCTTTGGCATTTTATGCGAGCCGAAGAAATTTTGACCCAAAACCGTTATCCCGATGTGCTACGACTTTTTAACTGTCAACATCGGTTTTCCCGTATC
The DNA here is from genome assembly GCA_018207615.1 of Philaenus spumarius. Lineage (NCBI taxonomy): Eukaryota > Metazoa > Arthropoda > Insecta > Hemiptera > Aphrophoridae > Philaenus > Philaenus spumarius. The sequence continues at coordinate 6,244 of JAGFPH010013150.1, forward strand.
GAAAAACATATAAAACGATATCTCATACTGTATTTTCAAAATGTTGACCCAAAACTTGAACCCGACGCGCTCCGACTCTTTAACTATCAAAATCTGTTTTCCCGTATCCAAAAACATATAAAACGATGCCCACACTGTATTTTCAAAATGTTGACCCAAAAACGTGACCCTGACGCGCAACGAATCACGCTAGAAAGCGCAAAAGCTTTTCAACTCCCGCAAATTACAAAGATTTTGACACCACCAGAAGTGAGTGCATATATCGTGTCAACAGACAGATACACAAGAATTTTCACAAGATTTCATTACTTCCGGCATTTTAGTGCGAGAAAAAGTAAAACGAAGAAACACCTTCCTAATACGAAGAAATAAAAATAGATTTTAAGTTAACTTTGAGAAATAACAAATCGATACCTATATCACGCCGCATTCTACAGATTTTCCGCAAAACCTTATTAAACTTTCCTCTTATTAATAAAATATACATTTTGTATACCATACTCCGTGATTTTAAGTATATACGTACATTTGGAAATATATATTTGTTATGAATTTAATTTTTAAACAACTCTTTAAGGAAACAATTTAACTGTGATTGCCACTTTTGATCTGTGAAGTTCTTAATATATACAGATAGATGAGTAAGTTGTTACAGTTAGTTGATTAAAGCACGGAAATAGACTTGAAAGATATACATCAGCTGTGTTACTTCAAGGTCGACACTGTGAGTGCACAGCTGTGATTTATGTAAACAACGCATAGATTAGGCTGCATGTTTCGCGGTGCTTGAATTTGTAAATTATGTAGATTGCTATAGTAATAAACTTGATGTTTTCATCGGGAGCCTAAAGGTATTTTAAACTTTTATAATAAACTTACGAAATAAATTAAAAGTTCTTTGGTAATTTAAATAAACCAGCGAGTTAGACAAGAATCTTAGCGGTAACAAATATTTTAATAAGTATTATTAACAACACTCTATTTACTGTATATAGCCATGAAATATTACATTTATTTCTGGTGGGAATCAATGAAAGGAGAAGTGGACGCCCAAGTGCACACCGTCTGAATGGAAACATAATTTTCATTATTTTTTCACAAAGTATTTGTTCTTTTTTTTACACGCTATGTGTTTTTTACCTCTATCGCCTACATTATCTTAAAAATATTACCTGCAGTGTTTTCAAAAATACAGGGGTTTTTTATTTTCAGCAACGTTTTGAGGATAACATGAAAACCACACATCACAAAATTCTACAAAAAATAATTTTGAAATCCCTAAATACACTACACGACACGGACAGTATCATACTGTATTACCCAACGTAAGAGGACAGACGTGGTGAGGGTAACCTAACCTTAAAATAAACATTTATTAATTAACCTAAAAATTGGGCACAAACTTAGGACGTTACCTAAAATTGTGTAAAAGTTTTGGTTACGGGGCATGGTTTGATATTTGAATAAAATATTTGAACAAAATATTCAACTAGGTACAATTTTCAAACAAAAATGTATCTATTCAGGTTATTTAAAGAGTACCCAGTGCCGTTACCTATTCACCGAAATGTTGACCCATTTTTTGTATAAAATATTTTATTTGACAATTTAATTCCAATTTAAACAACCACATCTTGAAGTTGCCTAATCAAAAAATGCATCCAATTTTAGGGTAACTTCCTCAATGTTAAACATATTTTATGTAAAATTCTAAATTTTACACCATTTTTAGGGTAACCTCCAAAATGTTACACAACTTTTATGAACCCCCAATTTTTAGGTAACTTCCTAAATTTTTAAATATAAAAATACCTCCTAAATTTTTAACGAGATTTTTTGTAACCTCTTAACTTCTACCCAATGTGTATGTAGCTTCCAAAACGTTTTACACCATTTTTAGGGATACCTACAAAACTTTACAACATTTTGAGGTATTTTAGGAAACCTCTTAAATTTTACCCTTTTTTTATAAATTTTACCCAATTTTTAGGGTTACGTCCAAAATTTTACCCAATTTTTAAGTTAAAAGCCAAGTTTTTACTATATTTTAAGGAAGGTTTTGCAAGGTTGTCAACACCACTCTTGTCCTAAAGTTTACCAATCTCTACTCCCAATTAATTGTATTTGTTTTATTCTGATTATTGAAACAATCGTTGGTTAGCTTGCTTTATAATAAGGTCAACATTCATATTACAGTAATAATACCTTTATCCTATCCGGAGACTATGGCAGACAGACAGACAAACGAGTGTTAAGGGTCCAGTTTTTCCTTTTACGAAGTTTTAATTTGTTAAAAATAGTTGATGCATCACTGGGAATCGTTCAACACATTTCTCAATTAAAATTATTTTACGAAGATTTATATAAATACTACTTTTTGAGTCTTTCTTGGATTTAAAATACATATATCAGAGAGATCTTGAAGATAACATTTTATCTTTTGTTGATTACCCTGTGTAATAGAGTCAACAGAAAAGTTAATACGAAAACTCTAAATTTCTGGCTTCAAGAGAAAAGGCCAAGTACTTGGTGGAGCAGGTGGAAAGCACTTCCTTAGAATTTAATGTATTCAAAATGTTCAATAATTTGGCTTTATTGGAATCTACAGAGCGTTCTACTGAAAAACCGAGTCGAGATTAATGGATTTTCGTAATTCTCTTTGCACTATAATCCAAAAAAGTGCTAAAAGTGAAGTTGGAATCTTCACAAACTTGTTCTATAAATTACTTCCTTTAACCCTTAAGTGCGCGCGCCTCCTTTTGTTACGTGAGTGCGCGCACGGGGTCGTTCACCACCCCAGCGATAAAAACATCTGTTTTAGCTACTTTGACTCAGTTTTTTTTTGTAACCATACTTATTCGGCTGTAGAATAGGTAAACAATGTGTTTGCATGAAATTCACCTCAATTTCACATTTTCTTTATTCGAATTACCTCAAAACTTAGTAGAGCGACCAAGCACAATCTTGCGTTGCGATAGGCCTACAAATATTTTGTCAACAGTAATTGTTTTGTGTATTATGAACATTGTAAAACCACAGTTATATAAAGTTTTAAATACATTATTGAATCATATATTTATTATATTTTTTTTATACTTTTAAGCTTACGATGCAAAAGTAGAGTGTGAAGCTCTGACAGTTTCAAATTAATATAAATCAAACTATACAGCATAAATGTTTTATAATTCTAATAATTTTTTTTAATAATTTGCAAATAAGCATTTTAACCCGAATATAATTTTGAGTTTTACAAATTTGTAACTAAGTTGTTGCTAGAATTTTTTTCATACTGTTAGGTGAACATACCAATACATAATTTACAAATCTATTTCGGCCACATATGCTAAAAACAACTGTACGTATTCAATCATTATTTACTAACCTATTTACACAAAAAACTATTTACAAATCTATTTCGGCTTCATATGCTAAAAACAACTGTACGTATTCACTATACAAAGTAACACTAGTGGGTGCGCGGGGTAATAGACGACCCCGAACATACAACATTGGTAGGTAACACGAGTACGCGCGCGGGGGCCAGAACGACCCAAGAGTGCAGAGTTCTATCTGTCACGGATTGTACGCGTTTCTGGTTAAGGTTAGCGCAAAACTAACAGTTTGTTGCTAGGGATGACGCATAGACCACCCAGAAGGTAGCTAACAGCACTACACTAATACCAACCAAATGTGGGAAATATCACAAATTAAATTTCCCTGGGGTCGTTTCGGCCCCCGCGCGCGCACTTAAGGGTTAAAAGAGTAACGTGACGTTATTATCGAGTAATTAAAATAACTTTAAAAAAAAACTAAAAACGTAATTCTTATTGTTAGTTTCATTCAAATTTTAATTATTTAATTAAGCCCCTTCATTTTGACATAATATGCGTCAGGTAAATTAAATACTTTTCATCGAACAACCATGATTTAGGTTTTCAGAAAAATACTACAATGGCATCGCAGTTTTCTAATATTGAGTGGTGAATTGGTAAATAGTTTTAAACTTTATTTCAATATAAACAAGGTTTCAAACAAAAATACTTTTTTCTGACAGTTACAATACACTATAACGCCCGGTGCATCTAACTCAGATGTAGGTAGATTAACAAAGTATTTTTTTTTTCAAATGAGTCAAATAGATTTTCTCTTAAAAGTCTTAACAGGTTTTCTCTGTACTAGGTATAAAGGTCAGATGTGATGTCGTTAAATTTAATAATACCTGCAAGTTGTGCTTAGATTTTTGTAATGTAATCACCCTAACTTTGACATTCGTGTCTTTTAAGTTTGACTAAGGGAAGTAAAATATTGCAAATCGCCTGCAGCAATACCTAAACAATTATTCCATCATAACGATCACAACAATAACTTCAATTAAATATATGTATTATTATTTTGAATAGTTATTAATGTAAAAAAGAATTAAGAAATGATCCCAAATCTTAACCAAAACAGCATGATACCTTGCATACAAAAAGGGCTCTTTGCAGTCAATGCTGTTGGATTACAATATGCCTATAAATACCTGACTTTCGCTTTGTAAGTGTTCGTACTGTACATTTTAAAATTAAATGGAAAAGTAAATTTCCCTAATTAAAATTATATATAGGGTACATTTTTTATACTTTCTAACCCATTGTGCTACGCCAGATTCTAAAATCACTATTTAAAAACAAGTACTACCTGAAAATATGGACCTCGCCTAAATGGTAAAAAGCGTGAATGATAAACAAACTTGTTCAGTATGTTAAACTATTTCGGACACCATTGTAGCAATTTATTTTCCTCAATTTGCAATTAAAAACTATTATTTACCTCAATATTAATTTTACAATTCAAACATAAAAAATACAATGATATTTTTGAATCTATTTTGTCGAATATTATAACAAATCAAATCCATTTTATAGTGCTTTTAGTTTTAATTTATTTGGTTAGCGAGGAACATTAAAAATCTAAATATGAAACGATTTTTAACATTTTTTATATTGATCTCGTGTTACACAAATTAGGCCAATAGGCCACAACTAAATTTAGAGATATTTATATTAAGTTACATATATATACATGGTTTTTTTCCGTCTTATAACTTATGAACACAAACATAAACTTATTGCACTTAGCTCTTGTTTGCATTTTACTAACTTTTTTCTCTGTAAGAGTTATAAAATAATAACAATAACCTAACCTAACACAAAACACTACCAAGTTGCTTATGACAACCTATATTTAGAACTAGCCCAAAACATTCCACAGCATAAATGTATTCAAAATCTAAAAAATACGTAAAAATTTTATACTCACAAAAAACTAAAACATAACACTTTAATTTATATTATGCCACTTTGAACTTTAAAATAAATCAATAATATTGATTGCAAGATTCAAGAATAAAACTCTTCATTATTTATTTACCTGATGAGTGTAAGACGACGCTCCTAGCGGATTAGATGCGAACTATTCGGCAAGACCTGAACAACTGCTCCAGAACACAACAGCGGACCCTGGCAACACCTGCGCACTAGGCGCACACATCAGCAACAGGTTAACTCCCTACACTCTACTTGTGTCAAAACAATGACATTGTACTATGAATTTAACCCACTTCGCGCATTTACCGACACATTTACTTTCAAGAATAGTTCTGTCTTGAGGCTTTGCCGTGGTGGAATTAAATTCGTGACCTCTATAAATATTGTCACTGTGTTAGTTTCCATCTCGATTATCAATAACGGTTCGTTTTAAACTACAGGTAGGTATAAATATTTTAGTAGGAATACGCTTACCCTGATTGTTTCGTTTTAAAAGCTTGGGATATCAAAAAGATTTATATAAAATGAAGTGCGTACATAGTTTTGTTTATACAAATAAATTATAACAACTACAGTATTATTTCTTTTGCAATCTAAGGGGAAGATCATCATAATGTTTTTGTACTATTTTATAATAGGAGAAACTAACACAAATAATATTAAATGGGGGGGGGGGGGGTAAATACTTAAACGTTAAAATCAAATTACTTCGTATATTTTATAACAACAGTTACTATAAAGGTTAAAAGAACCAGCAAGGCTCAGGTCTACACTTTAATAAAAACCTAACCTAAAAGTTAGAAATACAAATAATTGCTTAAAAGTTTGAATCCAGTTGTTAATGAAAATGTTGGAGCAAACAGATCTGTTATTTTATTCAATGGTTGCTGTGGTAATAAATGTAAATACACGTGTTGGTTGATCAATCTAGGGCTAACCTACGATTTATTCCCGACTAAATTAACATATATTGAAATATTAAACGTTCTTATCAAAATGAATGTTACTCAGCGACAGTGTACCTTTTTATTAGTAAAACTATTTTTTCGATCGGTTCAGTAGTTCCAGAGATTACCGTCTACATACAAACAACCAAATTTGACCTCTTTATAATATTAGTACCGGTATAGATTTGGAAAATTAATGATCACCAATAATTATATAGTACCCTAATATAAAAAGTGTTTACATCTAAAAAAACTTTAAAAAACAGTCTATTTACATCACTTTATTTCTTATAAAGGATGCACTAAGAGTCCCTTTATACTATATTTTATGCAAAACCACCTGTAACAAAATAAATAAACCTAAAAACGGATCATCAAAGATTTCCTACTGTCAACCATCACAAAGGTTTTACCAGAATTATATTTACAACGACGCATCAACACAACAAACAAAAATAAAGTAACCAACTACTATAACCATATCTTATATAAAAATTGGCATCGTTGATGGGAACAACGCATTAATGAAATACGTGTTTTTTACTGTTCCACTCAATTTTTCCTGTAGAGCATGCAAGTAGCCCCTTACATTGCAAGTTGTTTAAGAAATTTCAACTGCAATAAGTTCGTAAGTACAAGAGAATGTGTAAAGCAAAATGTCGTAAATTTATTTATTTTCGCAATTTTCATACATTTCTAGTTATAGTACAAACTAAAATAACAAGTCACAATTGATTTACAATAAAGAATTGCATACACTCAACTCTTAGATATAAACATCTCAAATATCAGGACATAGTTGCATTTGTTTTCATATTCAATCATTGTTTTAAGATGAATGAGAAAGAAAAATATAATTTGATTTGATTTTCTCACTATACTAGTATAGAGAAAGTATTAATAGTGATCGCAAAAATTCGATGTTGACATTTTTGTGGAAATATCCGTTTTGGGACCCCTTGAGTAGAAAAAAGGTGGTTTTTACAAAATGTCAATATGTCTGTCAGTATGTATGTATACAAAGGTAGAGAGAAAACTATTTCGAACAATTTTGCACCAAACATCTCAATTAGGCCGGTATAGATGCACGAAAATATTTTTTGAAAACCAACCCCATTTTTGGTAAAAAAATCCCCAAAAAATCAGTTATTATTTTTTATAAGACAAAGGCACCAACGATTTTGATAAAATTTGGCTTATTTGTAGCCCTTAATGTACCCTACCATATGCGAAAAATCGCATCTTTTTAAAAATTATAGTTTAGCTGATTTTGGGGGATTATTGGTGAAAAATGGGGTTGGTTTTCAAAATTTTCAAAATATTTTGTCCTCTGGTTTAAGTAAAAACCTGAACCACAAAACAAGGAGCAAAAACTACAACTAAACAACTAAATTAGTTGTAAGTTAAGTTTAATACCTTACCCTTATGTACATTTTGATGACATGGTCATCATCCTCAGAGGGTTTTAACACTACTCAGTAGTAAACAACTTGAGTAGTGTTTAAACCCTCTGAGGATGATGACCATGTCATCGAAATGTACATAAGGGTAAGGTATTAAACTTAACTTACAATTTAGTTGTTTAGTTATAGTTTTTGCTCCTTGTTTTGTGGTTCGGGTTTTTATTTAAATCAGTGTGATTTTGTCGCCACAGTGATCTTTTATTTGTTTAATATTTTGTCCTGCATGTATACAGGACTAATTGACATGTTTGGTGCAAATTTGTTCAAAATCGATCGAATAGTTTTCTCTCTAGCTAATAATAATAACATTTATTAGTTAATCTCCTACTTTAATGTATCCCCTCTCCTACTTTAATACAATTATGAAATCACAGTAAATCTGTTTAACACGTTCACTTCTACGCAAATTTCGTATTTCCTATGCTAGGAGCTGACCTATTATTTTTCATATTTATAGCCAAACAGTAGAAATTACTTTATTTTTTTATTTTTGAACCTTTCTACGTAATAATCACTAATATTTTAAAGCGGACGCACATAGGCTTAAAATTGGCATGCAAAGAACGCAATGCTCTGTGTATTGAAAATTCCCCCAAAACGGCGTTTGGCGTGCGAAGCACGCAATGCATTGTGTATTGAAAATCCTCCCAATACAAGGGTTGGCGTGCGAAGCACGCAATGTACCGTGTGTCGGCCGCTTCTCATAGTGTTCAATGTCAAGCTCACATGTATTGAACGTGTTAATAATTTAAATATGTTTGTGAGAAATTATGTGCCAGTTTCTGGTACCGTTTATTTTCCTTATGTTCGAGGTGGAAGGGAAATGCAGAAATATTGGTTTTGATTAAAATTTTTTAGTAATGCAGGTAACTAAGTCAATAAAACCAGACTCGATAAAATTCAAAGCAACCACATTCTTGGAAAGTATTCATGCCGTCAAGCGCAATACATCAATAGTTGTGTATAACGGCTTTTAAATATTTAGTATATGTTTTGTTTACTTTAAACCTTGTATCAAGTTTATTTATCAAACAGTAACATTACATTTTTTTTTCAAACATTTGTGTCAGTGGTAAAGTAAGAGAGTAACTAATAAATATTATTATTATTAGCTAGAGAGAAAACTATTTGTTCGATTTCGAACAAATTTGCACCAAACATAAAGACTTTGTATACATAAAGACAGACATTTTATAAAAACTACTTTTTTGGACTCAGGGGGTCCCAAAACGGAAATTTCGATAAAACTCTACATCGATTTTTTTGCGATTACTATACTTTCTCTATACTATACATAGTATAGTGAGAAAGTAAAAAAAAAAAAACGAACAGTTACAAAATATAAGAAAACTATTTAAAAATATTCCTAAACTAAATAAATATTACAGAGGGTGGATTAACAAACTTCAATAATCACAAAAGGAGTTAATTTAAATTGAATATGCACGAGAAAATTATGTTTGGTCACACAAGAGAACCAGACGTTCATTTGCATTTAATCCAAAAAATAAATATAAAATTCATAAACACCTTGATAGAATAATACTTGGACACAAAATCTCACAACTAATACTTTTATTAACTCAAACGAATTTCAACAACAAAGTCGCCATCTATAAAACTATTAAGTTACACTTTGATTATTGTGTATCACTGAAGATGACGCTTATTAGCAGTTCTTTACCCATCACCGATTGTTTTCACGTTTGGGTTTTTTTTAAACTTTAAATGTTTTAAGTCCCTGATCTGCTCTATTTTCGGCTTACGCCCAAGGCCATGGTCTAGGTTGGCCTTATGACCAATCCGGCCCTGATCACATGTAGTAAAATTATACAATTGTTAACCTAAAAATAATCATAATTTCATAAGTAAACATTCATTGGTTTTTTATTTGAACAAATCGGCATAAGTGTTTTATACATTGCTAGATGGAATTAAACTATGTTAAAGTGGTTAGTTTAAGCTAGGTTTCAAATATATATTTTTATTTTATTTTATTTTATGTTTTTTGTAACAAATTATCATGATGGAAAAATATGCATATTAAAAAAAGATTTTAGGTTAGTTTATGCGTTATAAATAAAAAAACAGAACACAGTTTCTCATAAAAAACGTTTAATAATTCAAACGCGTTTCGATGACCAGGTCACCATCATCAGTGATGGTTACAAACTTATAACTTATAACATTAGTGATAACAGTTATAGGTTTGTAACCACACTGATGATGATGACCTGGTTATCGAAACGCGTTTGAATTATTTTAAACGTTTTTTATGAGAAACTGTGTTCTGTTTTTTTATTTATAAAGTGTTATTTCTCATAAGTCCATTTCAAGTTTAAATTTTATAGTTTATGCTGGGTTATATATTATCACATATATTATTTCTGAAGGCCATTTTTTTGTCGGTACGCCATAATTTCCTTAATACATCATCAAATTACATGAATGAGGCGTCATTTTAAAGCTATCCTTGACCGCTACACAGGAAAAATATACAAAATACAATTATACGAAAAAATACAAAAAATAAATACATAAGGAATCCGAAAGTAACAGTGATGTAAGATAAAGTAAGCTGTAGGGATATTTTCCTGGCGTTGGCAACACAGATGATAACAATACCCAGCTGGAGAGCTGCCGTTACGCCACTACATTGCTATTTTTAATAATTGTAAGCGTGGTTATAAACAAAATGGTGGATACACCTATTTGTTGCTGTTTACCTTCTGCAAGTTGGTAAGTTGTTTAAAAATATGTAATAAGAATAACAAAATTATTTCTCTTTAACATGGATTTAAATTAATAAAACACTGTTAGTAAGTTAGAATGCGAATGCTTCGCACGGGTCAGCTAGTTATTATTATATATTATAAAAAAATATTATATACTTTGATGAAAATTCATTTTATGTATTTTTTAATATATTAGTAAAACGTTATGATAAAAATCGATGAGTGTATGTCACAAAAAGAGAATTAATTCAATTTAGGGTAGCTTTTATGTAACCTAGGTAAACCTAGTTTTAATCGTTAATCTAACTTTACCCGTACATCCTCTTACCTACCACTCAAACTTACCGAGTGGTAGGTAAGAGGGGAAGCAAAGAATCATTCCTGATAACGTAGATGAATCTTTCTGTTTTTATTTTCATTGTATTAAGCGTTGGCCTATTATGTTCCAATCAAGAATTACCGTTAACTCATGTCATAAACAAAATTACATTTAAAAACTGTTTGATCATTAGTAAAAAAACTGCGTTGTTGAATAAACAATAAATACATAAATATGCATTTCTTATTATAATTCATATCTATCAATAATCATGTCATCTCTCTATTATATAAAAACGATTTTCTACTTCTTCTTCTCATAATAATAATAAAATCATAAAGTAATAAGAATAGCCACTATCTAGCGAAACCACTGCCATTAGCGGGGAAAGAAGACCCTGTTGAGTCAGTAAGAAGAAAAATAAATCTCCTATTATATAAAAAAAGTGTTTCTACTTCTTCTTCTCATAATTATAAAGTAATAAGAATAGATTAAATACGTGTATTGCGTATCGGTGACCATTGCATAACTTCCAGGCGCCGTGTATTGTGTAGCGAAGACATATTGCATAACTTCCAGGCGCACTAATTCATGAAGTCGATCATGAAGTTGAACGGGCCCCCCAGAGATTGGTTGGCGAGCGGAGCGAGCTGGGGGCAAAGCCCCTTGTTTGTATTGAAAAACTATTGTTTGATGTATATTATATAGCCTATTAAAAGTCAAACAAAAGCAAGATAAGCGGTAGAAGCGGTAGCCAATTTTTTGCTTGTTTGGTAGAAGCGGACTGTCCACGACTATGCATTTTGGCTTCAATATACAGTACATATATTTTGTACTTATGTACAATAGATATATTTTTCATATTTATGGACATATATAAACACAATTGTTTTTAGTATTAGCCTACAATATTTAGACTATCCGAGAGCCAAAATGTGTTTATAATTTCGATCATTAAAGATATCATAAAATTTATTCCTATTTGGTTATATTTTACTAATTCAAAATATTTTTTCGATAACTCGGTGATTTTTGAGTCACTGAAAAAAATATAATCTATACTTATATTATGAAGAGGTAAAATTTGTTTGATTGTTTTGTTGTTGTTTTTTTTTTTTTTCTTTTTTTTTATGTAGGAGGTAATCTTTGGAACTACTGAACCGATTGAAAAAATAGTTTTACGAATAAAAAGCTTCACCATCCCTGAGTAACAAAGGCTATAATTCAATTTGATACAATTTTGTATTTCAATATTTTTGTAAATTTAATCGGAAAAAATTCTTAGGTTAGCCCTAGACTGATGTATTACCGTAGCAACCAATTAAACGAAATAACAGATAAAACAGCAGTTTGCCCTAATATTTCCATTAACATCTGATTTCACACTTTGATTCAACTATTTGTGCTTCTAACTTTTAGGTTAGGTTTTTATTAAAGTGTAGGCATGAGCCTTGCTGGTTCTTTTAACCTTTATTATAACTGCTGTTAAAAATACACGACATAATTTGATTTGAACATTTAACATTATTTAAAATCTTAGCTTTGGGATTATTATTAATCCTACACCTTTATTATAAGGAAAAAATAACATGATTTTGTGTATAGAAGGTTCCTACGAGGTTGGCGTGCGAAGCACGCAGGAGTGTACCCTAGTATTTTTATATTTCTCAAAAGTTACTGTTTTCCGAATATTTTACGTAATTTTTTTGGTTTGGTACAAGTATATAAAACATAACACAGGAAGCGCATACAATATATGAATTTAATATTTAATATAATTCCAGGCGTACTATGTTTATATATATATATATATATATATATATATATATATAAACTAATAAGCTCTAATTTAGCGTTTTCAAACCTATATGTTTATATGAACTTTTTCTTCATTTTTACCTCTAAAATCAGTCACCAAAGTTTCTCTGTTTATTCCTTAACCACCCTGAATTTATGTAGGACAGTACCCAGACTTTCGGTTCACCATGTACAAGCGGGAACCACCCCGCGCAAACAATTCAGCCAGCTCATTGCAAATGGGATTCCCGCGTTCGTCCTTATTAATTAACCCTGCCGTAATTGGGTTTCTAACAGGATCGGGTGATGTATGCGCTTTATTGTTTGTTTATGTAGTTCTAATTATACCCACCAGGCGAGCTGTCGTAGTCTAGTTGTAAATCATCATACAAATGGTGGATTAGTTGCAAAACTAAGTTTATCATCTGCTTTAATGAAAAGCATAGTTCATTAACCGTACTTACAGTTATGAAAGGTTTAATTTAAGTTGTATAAGGAATAAGTTTACTTAAAATTCAAAATTTAAAACAAGTCACTTATTAAAATTTGGATGTAAAAAGATTATGTTAATAAGTCGTAAGAAAGAGGCTAATAAAATCCTTATATACATATTTTTTTTGTGTTTTTGTCGCTAAGCGATATCTCCCTTAATTCTTAATCAAAATTAATTATTGAAGCATCATTTTAAAGCTTATGTTACCCACTATTGACGACAAATAGACAAACAGCTTAAAGTTCATGTTTTCCTTACAAAAATTTATTAAAAACTTTAATTATACTTCATATGGTTTGTAATGAAAGGCGCCATCTGTTAACAATCTGTTTAACTGTTATGACAGCTATTAGTTTTATTGTTTACATTCCATAAGCAACTGTTATTTATAAACCAATGTAAATAAATAAACGTATTTCTCCCTAGCTTTGTATACAGACAGACAGACAGACATTTTGTAAAAACCACTTTTTTGGACTCAGAGGTTCCCAAAACTGATACTCTATACTATTAATCCAGTCAAATTGTGTTTTTCGCAGGAAAGGTTTTTGGTAGTTTTGGATTTTCCATTTTATATGTTTTTTGGAGTGATGAATACGAATCTGAAGTTTACCTACAAAATTTCGAGACGCAACTTTCAAAAAAGTGCAAAAACACATAAAAAATATCATGTTTTTTGCTTATAACTAAAAAACTATCACCTTTTCGTAAATAACCTCCCTATTTAAAAATAAATTACATACAATTTCCTACAAATTTATTTCTTTCTCCGACGAACCGATGAGGCTCGAGCGCTAATTTGAAATTTTGCGTATTTCGGCTGTCTCTTCAAAAATCCACTTTTTCACTCCAAATCTTTAGTTTATTATTAAAGGCTGTCAATTAGTGAAATCCTTCCAGTTCTCTTATTTACATCTTATTGATATCGCATATGTGAAGGTGCAGGTATTAAAAAAAAAAAAAAAAAAAACATATAATAATGTTCGAAATTATAAAAATTTTGTTACAAAAAAATTGAAATTCCAAAGAAATTTCTTGAAAAATTATTAAATTTTATTATATTGTATTATATTACATTATTATATAAACCATTGTCGTTAGAGGGTTCTGGCTGAGGGTTTATGTATAAGTTAGGGGCTGTTCATCTTGAAACGACTTGTTTTCATATCTCAAGGACAGATGAAAGTATGTTTTGTAGAAAAATTGCCCAAACTAGAGAGGGGTACTTATCTCATGCAAATACAAAATTTTGATTTGCAAAATATCCAAAACAAATTTCAAAAAGAAGGCATTCTGTGTATCAGGACTGCACAGGCAAATCAAAATCACCAAAAGGTCAATCTTTCCACATCACTGCCGCATATTCATTAGATAAGGCCAACATAAGAGTAGTTGTGATAATTAGAATATCAGCATCTCCACAGCTTTCTATGAATTAATTTTTACATTATCAGATTTTTCCTTAGCATAGTGATAACAACCAAATGTTTGTTTTTGGAGTTTTCAGGAAACTCTCGTGCGAGACAGAGTGCACCATCAGTTCTGTAAATGATATTGTAGCAGATTGTTTTCTTTGTGCTCTTCTCAATTGTTATATTATGCTCTTGGTGCATTCACAATCTTCGTCAGGGTAGCCATCAAAAAGGACAACGGCATTTAATTTGTAGGTTGACTTGACGTATGATACATAACTGCCGAAATTTCTGCACATTATTATGTCTAGCCGTGATGCCTTTTCACATGGTGTAACAAATACCCTCCATCGATGACATATTTTGCATTTTTCAAGTCCGAATGTTCAGTCGGTGCTAAAGCAATGTACAAGCTAGATTTTGGAGGTGCAGATCCCAGTTCCTGCTTCAATAAAGTGCTTAATCAAAGTCATATTTCAAAATATACAACTCAGAGCTTGCAGTGGGGCTACGTTCTGCCATCAGTTTAAGCTTAGCTTTGAATGGTGACAGTGGCATTTAATGAGTAAATATTTTGGCCTACGTTCTGCGAGCCAACATATGAAATTGTACGAAGTTGTGGCCCGACATGATTTTTCATGTTCTAAATTAGGTAGAGATTTGAAACATTATATAGCTCAGAACTGAAGACCAAATAGCAGAAAATATTATTGAAATAACAACATTTTTAATATACCAAGTTTTTAAAACGGATTAAAAAGTATACAATTATTTCTCCTAGCCATACAGATTTATAACCCCATACAGTTTGTCCTGAAAATTTTTATTTTGAATTTTGAATAGCTATGGAAATACTTGTATGAGTAAAAATAGCTATTAAACATTTACAATTACAAATTTTCAAAACAATCTTTAAGGGGTTAGGAATCTGTATGGCTTATAAATCTGTAATGGGGGTTGGAGGAATTATTTTATACTTTTTAGTTAGTTTTAAAAAGGTGGTATATATTTTTTATTTTAACTAATATGTTTTTATTACTGGAGATGGCAGAACAGTTGAAACCAGTGTACATTGTATTCAACTTAAAAGTATTAATTAATAATAAATTTGAGTTTTTTAGTGAACAAGTGGGTTGGGATCCATTCGACTGCTAGATAGTGCATTTGGTAGATAGTGAGAATATTAGATGTCTCAACCACGCGAAGGATCAAACACTCGATAGTAGACGCCATTCTGTCAAATAAATTGACCAATAACAGACAACGAAAATGCATCCATGATCGAATACTACCTAGCAGTTGAAGACTATCCAACCTAACCTAAATGCCCCTTTGATGTCATGCCGGGGGTGTGTCACAGACGAGTTTGATGGTGGCAGGGATTGGCTTCTCCCACTGCGAAATGGACTGTCGAGTGTTTGCAACATCTGCGAAATGGACTATCGAGTGTTTGAAGGCACCCCAGTTGGTTTTTGCGGAGACAGCCGAAATACAACAATTTTCAACTAGCGCTTGAGCCCGAACGGTTCGTCGGAGAAGAAAACCTAGATAGTAAATTGTGTAGGAAATTGTATGTTCTTTCATTTTAAATAGGAAGGTTATTTATGAATAGTTTATAGTTTTCGAGTTATAAGAGAAATACTCAAAAATGTGATTTTTTACCTTTAATTGCATTTTTAAATTTTTTATGTATTTTAGCCTCCGGAATAGGGTGTACGAATAATAATTTAGGTACTTATCTTTTGAAAACGTCAATTCCTATTCCTTATTCCTTTATTTGTGAAATGTGATTCACAAATGCATCTGTTACACAAATTATTGATTTTAATTTCAATCCTTCTTTTTGTATCCCTTCTTTTTATACTTCTTAGAGTAGGAATATGACTTGTTAAATTTTTAATTTGATTTAATTACTTAACTAACGGAAAATTTCCTTCTGAAAATTCACTAAACTGGTTAGGAGGTACGGGTACTTTTTACCATCTAAACGAGTGGCTTTATAATTTTTTATAAATCCTAGAGTAAAAAAAGTCATAAACCTTTAGGGTAAAATACAAAAAATTTGTAAATGGTTTTAATAACACTATACAAATATAAGGACATTAAAATAGGCTCCCGCGTATTGAAAAATAGAGGTTATTTTTTTAAAAAAATTAAGATGATTTTTAAATTTGTATACAAAATAAGAAACCCCCATTTAGAGTTTGCTATAAGTTCATTACCAACAAGTAGTACCCTCGATAAACTTATCACTCTTTATAGATAGACTAATAAAAGTAAATTTTGTAGTTAAATTACCTACCTTATACAACGTTCCCTTACAACTATTTAACACAATGTATCAATATAAATATTATGATCTCAAATTCTATGGATATATACAGACTTTTACAAATAATTTCCAAAGAAATCCAGTAATGAAAATAATGAAACTTACAAATTGTCCATATAAAATGTATAACTCAGTTGATGGAAAATTATGTTGTTACTGTAATCAGCTGTTTGCTCTACCCCAAACTAGCATTTTGATTAACAGCTGATTTCTTACTTTGAAATAATTTGCCTAATTTTTAGGTTAGGTGTTAGTTTAAGAGTTGGTCTAAGTAATGCTGGATCTTTTGATTCTTTATTATGGCTCTATTATATCATCAAATGTATAATTTTATTTAGATATTTAACATTATTTACCATCTTAAAGTTGAGGCTATGATTATTCATAAACATTTATTATTATTTTTTGTTTTACTTTTAAATATAGGTATATTTATGCCTGTGTGGATGAAGGAAGCTACTTGGCGACCATAGAGCCAAGAACCTTCCAAGTTATTTCTATAAAATCAGAGAATACAAAATATTGTATAATCGTTTTGGTTAGAACCTTCTGACATACAATTTAAAATTAGAAACTTAATCTATGTTTTTAGGAATGTAAATAAAATATTATACTTTCGGGAAATAAGACACTAACTTGTACTTTGCTTATTGCCAATATTTGCTTTTGGGTTGGATAATATTGCGTTTGGGGATGAATCTGCAAATCCATACTGGTTCCCTTAGGTGTCAACCAGAGATCTTATGAAGATGGCCAAACCAAAAATACATCCATCTGACGAGCTGTATGACTTTAAACGTTTTTAATATCAGACAACTTTTTGTAAAAACTCTTAACTTTTTTGAATAAAAATTCCCATTTCATTTTTTCTATTTTGAGTCATTCACATTTTACTCGTCATTCTCAAGCAGTGGGTATAAGAACAGTTAGGTTTTATAAATCTGTATCCACGACTAACTCATATTACGTTTCACAGATAATTTTCCGTAATATTCCAAAAAACCTAAGACTTTTTCAAAATTATGAAGTTAAGGCCTTTCAAAAGAAGGTTTCTTTATGGTTATGGGAGGTAGGGAGGGATTATTGTGAGTCCGTCATTTTTTCGGAGTATTTATAAAGTTATGTTTAACCTATATGTCGCTCTTTTTATCTTTTCATTTTTTATCTCGCGTTCTATTCTGGTTCTTCATAAGGATATTTTTGGAGTTGACACAAGAGTGACGTTGTTGTTCTAGTGATGACCTATTTATGATTTCTTGTACATTTTAAAATTGTATTTTTCTTCTTTTTTTCTCTTCTCTCTTTTTCCATAATTTTTATTGTAAAGTTATGTTGTGCATGACTCGTGCCCATGCACAGGCCTCGTGCCTATATGTTAACTAAATCCACATACGATAATTTGTAAATTGTTTGTAATTTTATTTATGGAATAAATAAATAAATTTAATCGAATATAAAGCTCCATACGATAAGATGAGGGGTCCAATTATCGTTTCCTTCCCTTATGTATCTGTGTTTGAAGCTGTGTTTGGAGCGTAAAAGTAAGTATTTTTTTCCCAATCTCTTAACAATATTATTACACCAACAGTGTTAATTTTATGTTGTTTAAGTGCAATTTAACTCTTATTGTCCATTTACCGATAATGGCGGCTATTTGTAAAATGTAATTTGTTCCTAATATCGTCCCCAAACTTGGTTAGCAATATCCAGGGGACGATATTAGGAACACTTATTCAGAACCCTTTTTTGTACTCAAACCACTTTTATCATGATTTTATTATGATTATTAACGAATTATAAGAAAAAATATCAATATTAAGATATCACTATTATTGTAATTGTTTTTGTAAAAGAGCAAAAATACATAAATTTCTTTTATAAAGCCTAATTGGTTTTGTCTCTTTTTGAACAAATGCACTAATTTACTTATTTTATTTCTGTTTCAGATGACAAGTCACAGTAAGTGGGGCAAAAATTGCATGTTAAATGCAGGAGATGAAGAAGAAAAATATTGATACAAACGAAACTACAAGTTGTATTCAATACTTCGAGAAAAATGAGTCCGATGCACCAAGTGCTTTAATTGGTTACATGAAGACTGTTCTTCAATGCCAATGCAGTTGAAATAAACTTAATTATTTGCTGAAATGTTTGTATTTTCTTCTTTTTTTCACTTAAAATGTATTTAACTTTTAAAATATATAGAACTTTTTTAACGTACGAAAAAATTCAGCCATCTCCTTAAAAAAAGTATGTTTATTAATGTTTCTACTTTTATCTGCATTTTGTATTTATCCTTAATTATTTGGTGCCTCGGAGTGTCAGTTCAGAGAAAAATTGATTCTGATAAGTATAAGACCAACTATACCTGCATTTTGGGGTAAAAACAGCGCCATTTTGGTGGGGACTATATTAGGAACACTTTTTTTTATTGGATTTTGATTTTTTTTTTACTTTTTACTTGGTTTTTTTTTTATAACAATTCATCGAAAAACCAACTTCAGACCTTAAAACTAGATAACTTTAGCTCCATGGAGGTATTTTTTTGGAAAATATTTGTTAGAGATTGAGTTATAGGTTAATACCCTTAGGGGACAATATTTGGGCCCCTTACCATCATTTTACAATTTCAGTAGACTCTCTGTGTGTAATCAAGTAGTTGGCCTATATTACTTTTGAAAAGTGAATAAATTGTAATTATTAAATAATTATACAAACTAATTTCACACTATTACATATTTAAGTAGAAAACAAGTTTTAGCTCTGTATGACAGAGTTAAGTTTTTATTTTGTTAAATCCAACAAGCAGAAAACCACGAGAAAAGCTTGCATGAGGGAAGTGAGTGAAACACTGCATATGGTATCGATCACAGCGCTCCCGTGGATGCCTGCGGCGTGTAGCAAAATGTCTGTCAGTTTAAAAAGCATAAACATTTTACAGTAGAATTGCATTTCAGAAATATATTCATCAATAGTTTTATTGAAAGAAAAGTCTTAATATAAATCTTTTTTTACAATTTCAACCAATTTAGATAATAGGAATGACTTATAACATCATTAGTTATTTTGTTCAGTACTTGGTCATGTATTCAAATAATGTAGACTTGTTACTTTACTTTTACATCGTAGGCCTATTTTGTTGTTTTAGGGGAGGATTCTGCTTTATAATTTACTTTTACTAAAGTTGTTGGATTAATTATATCTTCAAAGATGTTAAATAATATTAAACAATGTCTAATTCAAATTATTAAGTTTACAAAGCAACCGTGATATTTAAAGGCCAAAAAGAAGCAGTATGATGTAAACCTACTTCTAAACAAAAACCTAACCTACAAATTAGAGATGAAAATGATTTCATAGTATGTAATCAGCTGTTTGGAAATGCCTCTGGGAATCAGAGTACAACCCAGTTTAGAATCGTTTTAAAGGGACAAATAAATTACTTCTTACTATACATCTAAATTTTTATTTACATCATTTCTATTTTTTGTACTATCTTTAGACTAATATAGGCCTGTAAAATATTTTCAGTAAGTCAACAATTAAACATAAATAATTTAAAAAGCCATTAAATCAATATTGCAATATTTTATTATTGCCCTTATTTGACTAAGTAAAAACTACTAATCATTTAAATGCTTCCTTTTAGAAGCTTAGTAATATCATAGATCATGATTAATAAATTAGGTTATCTAAATACAATGGTAATATGTAGGATTAACATCCAGTATTTAAAAAATGCAGAACAGTACTTAGGCTATAATATTTTATTTTAGAAATTTGTAAAGTTATTTCCTATTTGTATGGCATATATTGTGAGTGTATTACATTGTTCAACATCTGTTGTATTATGAGTATAGTATTTATACGATTTGAAAGTACTTGGTGAAAGTACTCCACTTTAATGAAAAACCAAAACAACAGTTTTTAGTAAATTCTACAAAATTTATTGAATCCTGTGTTAAATTCTTTTTCAATGCCGCCGCTGGCAAAACCATAGTCGGCAACACTCAATACATTTTGCAGAATTTACTAAAAACTCATAGTTTTTCGTTTTTCAGTTTAATATTTCTCAGGCTGTAATAATAAGTAATTAAGGAATGCGATTAAAATTTTAAAAGTAATTCCATTTGTCGGTTTAGAAGAAATTGTTTTCCTCTGACTTAAAGGACTCTCGAAACTAAAAACGAAAGCTAAAAATACGTTTAAGATTGTTAAAGTTAAAAATAGAGCAAAGATGAAACGAGCTTTGAAATTAATGTTGATAAACAGCAGTCGGTGGCCATTAACCTTTCCAAACTAAACAAATTAAACTCGCCAATTCGATTCATTTGAATAACTATAGCAGGCCTAATTTCCAACTGTTGACTGTGACCTCCAATTTCAATTTGTTACTAACAAGTATTCTATTGTTATGTTTAAGCTTA
>JAGFPH010013151.1:11007-21942 GCA_018207615.1 Philaenus spumarius
TATGTCATTTTAAAGCTATGGTCAATATGCATGCAAATGGCTTTTTAAAAATTAAGAAAAATATTTTGTTTGATATTTATTAACAATTTAAAACATTGGTTTTTAATATTTTTTTATGTTTTCACTATTAATTATAGCGAAAAACTACCAAGCCATTCGCCTGAAGAATTTCGTCCCCAAGAGTTTGGTATTTAAAAAAAACACTATTTGAATAATTGCGGGTTTTAAATGGATTTAGGATGAGCAATATCCGCGTAATCTACCGCCGCTATAGGGAGTCGCAGGTTGCTTTCTGTTTTACTAGAGCCGACCCTTAAGGCTCTTCTTTACCTTGAAGAAAACTCCCGAGTGTACGGTATGATTTCAATGCATAAGGCCTGACTCAAGCTGCAAAGTCGTTGAAACATACATTCGTAATACCGTGTTTCGGATTCTATTTATAAATTAATAATCTGGGAAACTACTTTAAGTTATAAAGAAGGCATTATATTTTTTACGTGTTAGCTTAAAATATGGAAATTATTGCTTAAAACTCCCAAAAAATGCGATAAAAATAATCGATTTTTACTCATTTAAACTATTGATTAAAAGGAGTTGCCGACGATTTCTTTCAATTATGAGATAATAAGACAAAAGCACATAGCCTTTAACAACAATTTAAGATGTTTCATAACTTTTTAGGTTGAAAAACGGCGTCCGAAACACGGTAGTATGAAGTGCATAGTTTGCGACTCCATCAAATTAATAATAGTTTATAAATTTTATATAGGTAGCAGCACTTACCGGACTAGAGCTAAATCAGTAACTCTTTTTCCAGATTTAATTACTTTTAAACAAAAGTTTTGATCACGTTGGCTGTTCTCTCTGGTGGCTTTTAAATGAACTATTCTGAAAATAGTTCTTACTTAAAGTACTAGAAAGCGTTTGTAATAGACGATTTTTGATCATATAATGATAAGTGCATCTAGAAACACTATAACAAGTTTGTTTATCGTAAGAATTCCCCTAAGTCAAAATAACCACATACCTGACAACAGCTTATATAATAATTGTACAATGTGAACAAAACGTATCAACAAGTAACAGTTCACATCAAAACGCAATAGCATAAATAATATAATACAAATTTTACAAGAACATAAAACCTAACTAGTCTGATAAAAATTTATCAAATTTATTTTACTTTCTGTAATGAAACCTCACTATAGTCAAAATGTGCTTTTGGAATAACGTTTATATAATACAAAGTTATATAAAACAAATTATTGAGTCTGTAAAAGTTTGTATGTAGGCTAAAGAATATTATCTATATACCGTTGGCAGTACTGTTTCCTTATTCTGTATTGTTACCATGTTAATCTTTTACTAAGTTTTTTTTCACTTCATTTTCCGTTCCGTTATTTCCCAGTTTTCCCACCATAAATTAATCCACTAATCCAGAATCCAGAACTTTCATGTTTGTGTAAATGATGGCTTCAGGGCTTATTTGTTCACATCATTTAAGTGTTATTTTCACTGATAAATTTCAAAATTTTGGATTTAGTTAATATTTATTTTAGACCGCTAACGCTGCCAACCGATCGTAAACATTAACTATTCCATTATTTTGGTTTTTTGAGGTGTGTAACACTTAAATAATTTTGCTCCGCTTTTCATCATCAAGGTAGGTTCTACTTGCTAGTAATTATGTTTGTAAGTATAATAAACAACATTAGTGTTATGTTTACAATATATTAAGTAGGATTATTAAAATATGTTGTCAATAAGCTACAGTTTTCCTTAATCGATGTATACAAAGTGTTATGGTATCCTATAAATTAAGCATATTTTTTCAAATACCATACAATGAATAGCATCATAAATTTACTATTTGAGCCTAGGCTGATATTTTTGCAGGCAACGAGGTTGGTTTACATTCTACTGTTAAATGTTGAATACAGGTAAACATAGCCTACTGTGACTAAACACTAAAGGAATAGTAAATTTGTGCCTGAATTATAATTGAACAGATTTGTGACATTTTAAATCGGTTATGTATGTGACTATGTATCCTATAACCAGTGGCGGCTCGTGAGTAAAATGGTGGGAGGGCGTAAAATACGTGAGTAAAATGTAAAAAGGGGTGTTTGTACATTTTGTGTATTTTAGTGAGTTTTTAAGGCAATCTAGGTATTAAATTTGTGATGCCATATGTTTCTGAAATACTTATCATATGTAAATCTGAAATATTCTACTTACACACCTTTAGTTATATTGCTTGTAGCAGAAGTCCATCCTTCTTTCCGACTCACTAGATACGTCGCTCTGCGCATGCTCGGACGCCGTCCCAAGCCTTCCACAAGGCACAAGCTTAGACGCGTCATAGCACCAGCAGCCCCCACCACTACCACTCTTCATATAACTGCATGGTAATGGATTGGGACGTTCTGGCCAGCGACCCACGGCTACAAATACAAACTTCTCTTATTATTATTATTATTAAGTAATAATAATAAAATACAAACTTCTCGCGCTATTTTTGCATGTTTTTTCCTACATTTTCGATGTATGTGATTGAAAAAAACACTTTGGTTAATTAGATGTATAATTATAACTGAATGGGTATTTAATTTTTTTCTTTTTCAAATCTTTTAGAGGGGCGGCGTCCGAGAGCCCTTATGGGCAAGCCGCCACTGCCTATAACTCTGTTTAGTAAAGACAAGTTTTATTTTCTACCCTTATTTGTTTTGGGTTGGGTAGGCTATTTAGGCTAATTTTGCAAAGAGTTGACTAGGTTAAGTAACTAATTGTTTTGTTAAGGTTTCTTTAAAATAGTGTTTTTTACTGGAGTAATACTATTATATAAACAATATATTTTATTTCATGCATCAGTGATTTCAATTGCGTAGAAGAGTAGTACTTAGCCTAGGCTATGTATACAATTATTTAAAAAACATTTTTTTCAGTTAAAAACTTTAAATATATGCTACTGTGGAGGCCTATATATACTTGATATATTATAAATATTAGACTTATACTATAAAATACAATAATAATATCCTCAAGATACAAATTTCAGTTTGAATATTGCATTACAAGTTGCTTAGTCAGACTATTTGTGTATTTACTGCTGACTATCTATTTTTACAATAATGAAAACAAGCCAGCAACTATTCTGTAAATATTACGAAACTGTATACTCCAGTGATTGTAAAAAAGTAAAGAATAACTTTGTTTTGATAAATTTTAACCCTTCAGGGGTCGCGTCACGGTCTAATCTACCGGGGTTTTTGTATTTTACTTATAAAAACTGAGCGGAGCTTTTAAGATCTTCCACCCCTCCCCTACCTTCACAAAAACTCTATCACTACTCAGGTATGACACCAGCTCTCTTCCCGGATGCTTCAGTTGATAGCTGTACTGCAATCATTCTACCAACTGGTCTTTTCCACCGTGCGCGACCCTTCACGTTAGTAATATTTGTGTTTCTGTTGTTCAGAACAATATTCTGTATTACTGCCAATATGAATAGAAATGAATAAGAAATTCTTTTAAATCTTTGAGGTTATAATATGAATATAATACAACCTTTTATTATTAATATTTATTCCTTTATACAAATTTAAAGAAGTGATACCCATTCGTTTAACTCCGGAAACATTCGTACGTCTTCGTATTCTAGTAAGAACAATATTTTTCTAATGCTTATAAACAACACAAAATGTAAAAAAGGTTATTGAAATACACTGTAAAACTTGATTTGTGTAACAAAATACATGTTAATTAACATTTTACTTAATAAACTATCTTTTTTAGAAATGTTTTTTAATTATTTATTAAACCTGGTGGAATCCACCGTTCGCGACTCCTCACGTAACTATTATTGATGCGACCCCTGTAGGGTTAAAGAAATAAGTAAAGAAACAAAAGTTCAATAAAATTTCAGGTTTAATTTTTCTCGCAATTACAGTTTTTAAATGGTAGTTGTTATTTGCCTTTGTGAAGTGTGTTTAGTCCAAACCTAACCAAAATGGTGGAACAATAACCTCTGCAAATTACAAGTTTTCTTTCTCTTGCAATTTCTGTGGTATTTGTCAACTTTGTTTTCTGTTTTTAGAATCAGTGAAATTTCTAGGCCTAGTTTCCAAAATATATAAATCAAATTTACACTTTTCCAGGATACCGTTATCCGTACTAGTACGAAATAGTTGTCCTATGTAGATTAAAGAAAGTTTTGTTTGCTAAATGAAATTAAAAGTGCAGAATAGGTACCACATGTTAGCAAGTAGTATTCTTTCTTAATTGGGCAAACATAGGCTATATCTTTAAAAGAAAACCTAACCTAAAATAATGTTCAAACATTTTATTTTAAAATTAATTATTGTTTTCCAACAAAATTAAATAACATAAAACTAAATTGCTGGTAAGGTTATAATGTAACAAATACTGTTACGTTTTGATACAACACAGACCATAGAAAAAGCAGGAATTAATTAGTTTAAGATTTGGACTTTAGGTTTCACCACAATCTAAAACTACTAAAAATAAATTAATGTAGATCATTTGTTTGTCCACTCCTACTGCCCAGCCGGGTGTTCGACTACCAGCTCCCTTTAATTGGCTTGTACAACTGAATTTATAGACCTATTTTTGTTTAAGATTTATTGGTAGGCCTACTTTTAATTTTTTAAATATTGTTATAAAAAAAACTGTACCGGTATTTGTTCTGTTAATTTTTGTCTTTATTGTTTTGTTTTTTTATAAAAATATCTATTGTAACATTGTTATTTAAAATTTATTTCGATTTTGTTACAGAAAAGTGTACCTGAAAACATTTTGCCATACAAGACAATGCATGGAGTTAAGAATTAGTAAATTATGTAAGTGCTCGCCTTTTATGTTCATTAATTATTTGTATCGATCTTTTATTTTTAGAACCTACGTTTATGATGAACCTTGTTTGTTTAGATTTGTATGCTATTTTTATTCTAAACTATTATGATCCCAGCTGTTTTGTTATAATCTGAAACATAAAAGTCAGGCTGAATTCAGATAACCAAAATTCTACAACTGTGTCATTGCTGCCTGTTTCAAGCACTAAGCAGCCGATAACCCAATGCGCATTATGCAATTAAATTAGTAGTTTTTTAGAAGTTTAAATAGGTGACAAAACACAATCTGGTCAGAAGTGGCGATGTTCTAGAAGAAAAGGATGTTCGGCACATCTATTCACGGATTGCATGAGTGAAATTTTGTTACAGACAGTGGCAGTGTTGCCAGACGTACGATAATTATCGTATTTGTACTATAATTTGAGGTGTCGGTACGATATACGATAGTAGGTTACTATCGTACGCCAAAAGTACGATAATTTTGCTTCGTTCCAATAATGTTGATAGATAGAGCAACAAAGTGCTGACTTTTAATTTAGACAAGAAAATTATTCAGGGTCAATGGGAATTGAACCCGGGACTTTTCCATTGATGGTTGCCATGACGATTGATAAAGCATTGACGCCTTAACAACCACGGCCATCGTGGCTTTAAGTGTTTGAATGTAAGTTTGTTTGTGAAAGGTGTATTGGTGTATGTAATATATATTTTTTACAAAATGAGTTCAGATGAAGAAGGATCTTCAACTAGCAAAAA
Organism: Philaenus spumarius; assembly: GCA_018207615.1. Lineage (NCBI taxonomy): Eukaryota > Metazoa > Arthropoda > Insecta > Hemiptera > Aphrophoridae > Philaenus > Philaenus spumarius. Next base: position 16,635 of record JAGFPH010013151.1, read on the forward strand.
ACAATTACCGGTAATGTCAACGGAACTATTGTGTTAACTTATACTTTAATAACCTGAAAACGAAAATCCTCATTTATTTATTTGTGATAAAGTAAGAAGATTTTGTAATTGTACGATATTTTACTCTGAAATACGATAATTCTCAATATCTGGTACGATATTTACTTTTACAAATCTGGCAACACTGGACAGTGGGCGTACAAAGCCATGAACCGTGTTCTATCCTAAGTAGGAATACATTTCTACCATTACTGAAACCACCTGCAAAATTGACCAGAACAGAGATGCGTCCGCTCCCTATCCCGTGACTTACAATGTCACCCAAGACGATGATATTGCTTGCTCAAAAACTTAAGCAAAGCTAAAAAGGAAACCTTCCTCTTCTTCTGAAATGTGCTACAGAGACCTAACCTATTCAATTATTTATCTAATTATTTTAAAGGTCATATTGCTTTAATGACCTAATGATCTTTAATGGTGGGTAGAACTATCATAAGTTAAAATTTGTTTTGATATTTTACCGTCGGGCCAGTTTTTCTCAGCCTCGGCGCTAACCGTTGGACTAGAATAATACCAAAATATTGACTGTCGGAAAAGTTTAGCCATTCCCGATTTTCCTTCAACAGTCGATGGTTCAAAATTAAAATTGTAATGTTAAACGCTGTTTTCCACTATCAACAAAAAAGTTTGGCACCCACGTTTTACAAAAACACTTTAAATTTAGTTGAACTTAAGAATTGATCTTCTGATTATGATCAGCTATTGTACCCTCAGAAGCTTCGCTGTGTCATAATTTTCATGCACTACACTAAATATTGCACTTTTAGACCAAAATCTTTTTTCTTAGTTTTTGTTTTTGAAATATCTTTATTACTGTATTTTTTATCGATATAATATTAAAATTTTGCAAAATATTAATAGTTTAAAGCTGTATTTTGTTTTTTCTTTCTGTAAAACATGGTATTTTTCCTATAGGATACCGATACAATTTGCAATTTTGTACCACATGTATATATTATTTGTTCTAAAATATATATATATTTTATCTTCTAAAATATAAATACAGAAATGTAATATAATAAATATAATTATTAATACAAATAATTTAAAACTTAGTGGTTATAACCTAAAAAATTATAGAGTTTCGACTCATCGATATCACTACATGAAAATTAAAAGTAATAGTAAAACAATTAAAGAAAACTTTATATCTATATTTATTATGATTTAGTTTTAAAAGTTATTATACTCATAAATAAATGCAGTAGAACCCCTCTCTTAACCAGTCTGGTCCGAGACCCTGGCCGGTTACGAGTTTGGCCGGTTGATCTGAGGTTCCCGTAAAAATATATGTTTCTTCAAAAATAACCTACAGAACATATTTCATAAATAACTAAGCAAATAAGACGTTATTGCAACTCATTTTATTGCATGTACTGTACATACATAAGCAAACAAACACCAACAAATTAAACATTTTAACATACCGTAAATAAACTTTGAAAACTTAATTTACATATATTACTTTATGTATACAAGAACTTTTGTTCTCATAAAATTCAGTAAAGGTTCCGACAAAGCAACAGACAAAGAAAGAGAAACAAAGGATGCTGCTTTGTTAATTGATTCTAAGAAAAAATACAGTTGCCGCGGATGCAAGATTTGATTCCCCTCTTGCTTCCGCGGCAACTGTATTTTTTCTTTGAATCAATTGACAAAGCGGCATCCTTTGTTTCTTTTTTACGCCACAACACTCCCCTGTTCCCCTGCCGCACACCTAAAATATTTGAGTGTATAGTAGTCTAATAACGTATGTTTTATAATTTCAGGATACATCTGATATCTATTAAAGACGCAGAGATCTAATATTACACAAACTCCAATGGACACTTTTACATTGGCCGATTGCTGGTAAGTTTAAAAACAATAAAAAAACTACAAACTCTGTTATATTTATTATTGTTACAGTTTCACATTTAATGATGCGAATATTTGGGTGAATTTAACCCTTTAAGGAGTGATTAATTTCTTACAAAATGAGGAAGGCCGTTCCAGAACGGCCTGAATGAATCAAAGTTATTAAACAATATTTACAGAGCTCCCCTTTTTTAATAACTAGATTAATGTAGAAATAAAAATTTGAACTGAGTAACGGATTGTTGATGAAATGAATGTAGTTGTCATGTTGATTGATTGGAGAGGGAGTGACACCATGCTAGCAGACAATAACAGTGCCAGCTGATTGTTGGCGCCAAATGACACTTCGTTAGCAGCTTCACCACTTATAATAAAAAGTGTGTTGTTTGCGCAAAGCAAAAAAATAGGAGAGACAGTACCATTAAAAGTAAAGATTTTTCTGTTCTGGTTAAAATATTTTAAGTTAGGTAGGTGTTATTACGAAGCGGCTACTCGCTTGGCTCTGATTCTAGTGAGAGGGTACAAACATATATCATACAAATAAATATATATATATATAAACATCTATTTTATTCTGTCGATCTACTACATCACATTTGATTCTACAATGTGTAAAAACTACAATCAACCTAATCTAAATCATTTACCTTACACTACGGGCAAAACTGAGCTCAAATTTCTACTCGAAAAATATTATTTCTTTTTAAGATACACAACTCTCCCAATTAACCCACAAAAACTGTTTCTAATCCAGAATTCAAATAAAATTATTGTCCTTTAATATCCACAAACTGTGTTCTCACCCTTATTCTGTCCTGGTGGCAATCAGGACAAGCTCAGCTCCCTTGGCCTGACGTCCACCTGGACTGGCACACCCCACGGGAAGAAGCCTCTCCTGGTCGCCCACATCGGCGTCTACACCCCGAACCCAAGGACCTTTCCCAAAAGACCTCTTTTCTAATCTGTTCCCCCTCTCAGTTTTCCCTGTTTTGTCTTTGTATTCCTATGATGGCTTTACTTATAAACACCATTCAGCAATTTTACATAAGTTCTACTTAGACAACTATAATTACATAATTGTGCAACTCTACTATTGTCAACTAACAGTGTCCTTACAGCGCCCGATAGTTAAGCAGAATGTTAGAGAATTTTCAGCTCTTTTAAGAAGACAAAAACTCGGTTTAGAGCACCTGATAAAACTTTGAAAATATTCCAACTCTTCTCTTGAAACTGTTTTAAAAAGTTTTTGAACATCTGCAACGTTTGTGTATGTAAATATTTGTTTAATCCTTTCATTGCTGGTCAACAGTTACAACACCCTTGCGCTGAATTAGGACTGCCCGCTACAGGACAACTGTGTATTTTCCTTTGGGAAAGATTAGTTGATCCAAAAATGGAAATGAAAGTTATGGGCTGCTAAATATAACTTTATTGAAGATTGCTTTAAATAAATAGTATTCTAAAATTTTTTCAGTTGAACAATATTCATTCGCTTAATTTTGTATTTCCGGAAATTAGCTAATTACTGCTAAAAAGAAATATATTTAATTGACATTGTGCGTGCAAAACATTTTCAAACCCTATATGAAAGTTTGAATTTGTATGAGAAACAGTATCCTGACATATATATTTGTCTCAAAATTTTAGGCCTACTTTAGTAAGCTGTGCAGTCACAAAAATTCAAGGTAATATAATATTTTAAATCTTTTGTTTATACAGCATAATGTGCAGGTCTTGTTTCAGTTGTTTGGCTAAAATTGTGAAATGAACAGTTTGTCCCTTGAAACATTTGTTGTGTTTCTTCTATCCCAAGCCCATGGGCGGAGTCAGAGCTGGCTTTACATACTCGCGTCCATGGCCCCTGCACTCAAAACATTTGTTGCCCCCCTCCTTAAATCCTCACCGCATTACCAAAATCCTGCCGTTTGCCCTCCTCTATACTACAGCCTTCCTTTTTCATTATAAAATTAATTTATAAATTTATTCTGGTTATTTACTAGATGCCTATATACAATTATGGGTATTAGGGTAACAATAATTAACTCTCAACAATTATTTAATTTATTATTATTATTCCTACACATCGATCAACAAGCACAAAAAATCACTTTGACAAGCTTTGAAAGTTTGAACAATAATTTCTACTATACTACAATGGAAAATAATACATATTCAACTCTTAAAACACTATTGATTCTAGTTTAAAATACCAATATAATCTAAGCAAAGTTATATATCGAAATAAATAATATTACCTAATGAAACCATTTTGTTCCTGAATGGGTATATTACTTAAATCTAGATTGTAGAAGAAGAAAACAAAACCATCCATTTTTCAATTAAGAAATCTTAACACTAAACTATAAAAAACGTAATAACTTATTTTAACAAGTATGCACTACTAGAGAAATCACAACGAACAGGCTACCGTAAGTAACATTTTAAACTTAAACAAACATGGGGCGAAATGAATCAAAACTGTGTAATTTTAACCTTTAAACTGACTTGCACAAGCTTAATAGCCGACTGACGTGAAATGTAAACATGTCTCCGATTGGTTCCCGTAGAGCCATCGAATCATGAAGGTGTTGTCCTTCCCCTCACTGCTACTTTCTACTAGCGCCCTTTCTCATAACACAGAAACTAATTGTTAAGCTAGCATTACTACATTACCTTAAAACAATATATTTCTCGGAGTTCATCCTAAAGTTTTTACAAATATATATTTTCCCCAAAGTTTGCCGTCTTGGTTCCGGGCCCATGTTGCCTAAATCAGGCCAAGAGCGGAGTTATCCACATACATGGCATTTATCAACATCTTCATTTTCTAAAATACACTTATTAAATCATTCAATACTCTTAATAGGGCGTGTGGAGTACAAAGCTCCGCAGTAAAAATATTTTCTAGTGTAGAAATCAGACCATTACCTCCCTAACCCCCTCACATCCAAGACGTTTACCAAGAAGTGCGGTCTGACCTATTGCGTCATTGTTTCTATTTGTAAATATTTGTCGACATTTTGTGTTTTAGAATACAGTGACAAACAGTTTTGAATTTTCTTAGAACATTTATATTTACAATGCTAATTTACGTGGAAGAATCCGACGACACAACATAATTAGGGCAGAAAGAATCAAAAGGTGAAGCATTGACAAAAAAAACATCATATGAAACATGGAAGCTTTCTTTTCCTGACTGTTATTGACAACATCGTTGAATAAACCAATATTTGGATAGAAAGAAATGAAACAGTTTTTAATGACTGCAGAACTCATAATTAAATAATACACAAGACGTTTACCTTCTTCTTTTATTGTGTAATGGTTTGTTTTCTGTATTCTACTGTAATAATAAATAGTTTTAAAAAAGTTTTTAGTTTTTTATTTAACT
>JAGFPH010013152.1:0-27465 GCA_018207615.1 Philaenus spumarius
ATAACTCATTATATATAGCCAACTATATTGCTAAATATAATAACATATAATAATCTGTGCAATAAATGATATTAGCTTTTAAAATCAAAATATAATTTTTAATATATTGGTAAAGCAATTCCTGTAGTTTAAAAGTGGAAAAGTATAAAATTTAAATAAATTAAACCTCTTAATCTATAAAAATTGTGAACTTATAAATTTGTGAAATCATTACAAGTGGTTCTGTGCATTAAAATATTGATAGTAAATAAAGTATAATTAATTTTTAATAGAACATACTGTACATGTTTTCTGAATAAAAACTGAAAGAAACATAAGAAGAACATCGGAAGTGCTCTGTACTCTAAAAATGTTTATCTTATAGAAATAGCATAGAACGAGCCGTGTTGTTAAAATAAAAACTATTAATTGCGTTGTAATTTTTGAAGCTATGTTTAAAAAAACTCGCAGCTCGTTCGTATTTTATTTTTGTCTTATTTGAACCATGAGATAAGATTAAACATTGATTTTTTATGACTAATTATCGCACAAATGTTGTATGAAAATTGATAAACACGACAATTGAGAAACTGCTATTCTTGCAAGACGTTTTGATCTGGTAAGACATTCTAGATTTATTTTTTTCAAAAATTGACTTTAATGTCCAGTATTTTTGGGTATGAACAATTTGTAACAAATTTTCTTCATCTCATTGAGGCGAAGCATGTACTGTTTCTTTATATGGTCGGAAGCTTAGTCTTCATAAGACATTTGGTTTAGCTAACCATAGTGTATCCAATAAGTCAAGAAATTTTTTACAAATCCTTCCAGATTTATAATATTTTTGTTGTAATTTATTAAGGGTATGTTGAACTCAATTTTGAGCTTACGTTTGAAACATTGCAATATTTTTTTAATAATTATTTTTCGAAAATCGGACGTCAAACCCGCCTCCTCCTCCACCCTCGAGATATCATCAGAATACTTAACTATTTTCAGTCTTATCAAAATCCGTCAAGTGGTTTTTGAGAAATTCACATAATAAAATTCGGGAGAATCAGAAATTTATTACATGAATTACTTAAAGAATACTGAAGGGATTTTTATGTCCAATTAAAAAAAAAAAATTATTACAAATGATATCGCAATTTTTCTATTATATTTATTCAGTCGGTAAAAATCGAAATCAACATGCCAATTTGAAAAGAGTTGTTGATGGTAAAAGAACGTAACCAATATAATACGAGCTCTGTCTAAAAAGTTCGGTAAAAACAGAATGTACATTAGCAATACCTTTCTTGGCTTTCAAAATACTCTCCAACAGACACAACGCATTTCTGTCAAAATTCGTATAGCGCCTCAAAACGGTTGGAGAAATCTTCATGTAGGATCATTTTCAGAATTGCCGTCACTTGGTTCTGAATCTCTTCGACATCCGCAAACCGTAATCCCTTTAAGGTCTTCTTAAGACGTGGGGAACAAATAAAAATCAGCAGGTGCCAGATCTGGAGAGTACGGTGGGTGTTGCAAAACTGTCAACGCCATGCTGAGTTAAAAATTTGCTTATAATTATGTTAGTATGCGATGGTGCATTGTCGTGCAATAACATACAATTTCCGGTCGGAACATTTGTCGAATAACACGCCGGATACACTGCAACAAACGTTTGAGAACCTCCAAGTAGAATGTGACATTCACCGTATGGCCAGCACAAACAAATAATTCCTTACGGATGATTGCTTTTTTTGTCAAAAAATGTGATCAACGCAAGGTCTTCACTTTGGATTTTTGAATGTGGTTTTTGTTTGTCGCGGTGAAGAAGGTGACCACCATTCCATTAATTGTTTTTTGGTTGTACTGGTAACACCAAGTCTCGGCTCCTGTGACAAAGAAACCCAGAAAATTAGGATTCCGGTCAAACATATCGATGAAATTGCCACGGGCTTCAAAACGTCTTGCTTTTTGATCACCTGTTAGGATGTGCGGAACAAATCGTGAACAAATCTTGTGTTTGCCCAATTCTTCATGGACAATGGCCCCCACTATGTCTTTGCTAATACCCACTTCTTCTGCTATTAATCGCAGAGACAATCGCCGATCTTTTGTTAGCAACGCTTGCACACGTTAATGTTTTCATGCGTCCCGAACGCGGTTCGCCCTCCACCGATTTGCCAGCGCCAATCCTACTCCTACTTTGCCAATCGTACACACATTTCCTACTCACAGCATCCTGCCCGTACACTTGCACCAACATCTCATGGGTTTCTGTCGCCGTTTCCCCAATTTGAAGCAGAACTTAATGTTGTGTCGTTGCTTCGTGGCTTTTCGACGCACACTACTCGGAACACTCTGTTGCAATTACTAAAAGTACTGCAATAGAAGCCTCGCACAATTTCCAACAGATGGCAGGTCCAGACATGTTCATGCCTGCGTACGCATGCACACGCGCTGTTTGAAGCATTAAATACCGATATATTAGACCATTCACTGCACTTTTTAGACAGTCCTCGTAGTATAATAACTATTAAGAATATTCAAATATTTTTTTTGTGCAAGATTTATTTAGTTAAGATATTACAGTATATATTTTGAATTCTATTATTACAGAAAATATCATTTGTGCCGCTAAACAAACGAAAATGCAGCCATTCAACTATTTGTTATTTTCGCTCTTCGCTCTGATCCTCATCGGTACAACAGTTACTAGAGCTTCAGTTGATTCACATGTGTACGTTTCTGGTGGATTCAGTGGAAGAGATGTCGAGAAAAATGTCAAACAAGTTGGAAAAAGTGTCGAAAGAATTGGTCGGAACATTGGAAAAACTGTCGAAAGAATTGGTCGGAACTATGGAAAAGCTGTGGGAAAAGTTGTGGAAAAAGCTGGCCGTGAAATAGAGAGACCTTTCAAAAGAATATTTGGATAGTAACTATGTTTATAATTTTTAAAACTAATTAATTAAAAAACAGTTTTTTGATTCAAAATTTGGCTCATTTTTGAAACAATCATTGTGTAAAATAAATTATTAAGATAAGTACCGGTATTTGAAAATAAAATTATAGTTTTTTGAAAATTAATTTTGTCCTTATTATGATATATCTCATCTGAATTTAACTGATTATTCGGTCAAAGACAGAAGCATAGATTAATTAGTAAACACCTGTAATACCGAAAGTATCAGTGGACTGAATAAGTAAATAACAGATATTCAAATCTCTAAATTTGATTTAGACTGATAAAACTATAATCTATATTATCCAAATAGAAAATACATGATATCGTGAATTATACTGAACAATAAACATTTCTAATATTTTATACCACATACATATAAACTTTAGTAAGGTATTAGCATACAAATTGAAATTCTCCACCGGTGATTCGATATCAAACTACCGAGATAGAAATTAACTGGTTACACATTTCAAATCTACTGATACGCATACCTGTTTCCTTTTAAAAAATAGCTTAAATCATATTTTGAAAGATAAGTATAAAATTGTAATTTATGACATTGACTGGTTATTAGTTTGGAAAACCTTGCTTTGTAAACGAGAAATAAGAACAAAGACGTTTAAATTAAAACAACCTTAGGCGAACCAATTACTGTAATTTTTTCTGCATTATTGTAGAATATCATAAAGTATCATAGGTTATGTGAAAATGAATAGTAAAAAGTTTTTCTTTGCATATAATAAATGACATTTAGTTAAATTTTCATAAAAATTAGTCTTGTTTTATTAACTTCAAAAAACAATTACTACGTGAGTAAGTTCTTCACTAATTTGGTCCAACCCTATTGATTAAAAGTTGATCATTTATTCATAGTTTAAAATTAAATATAAAAGTTTTAAATGCAAAACTTTTTAATAACTACAATGTGAAGATTTCTGGAATTGTTGGAAATAGTATATTACGACGCATGGCCAGAAATGCTTGCCAGAGCATTTAACTTCATGACCAAGGGTCGTATACTATTTTCCTTCATCCCCTCCTCAAAAGTATGCCTAATAATTAATATTTTTACATTGAATTATTAAAATAAAGCGGTGCTGAATGTAAGGTTACCTTTGGAATTGTTTATTCATGTGCGTGTTTACTTTCTGACCGGTATTAATACGGTCTTTTACTATCAGTAGGTCGACTATAAGTACATGGGTAGGTGAAGCCCGTCTGACTTTTGCAAAACTGAGGCGAAGCCGAGATTCAATGCTTGTCGAGGCGGGCATCACAGACAAATGTACAAGCTAGTAATTTTTAGACTCACTTATATCACATTACACTTGATATTGCAAATGGATAGTAAGACTGACAACAATACAATCAAAATTGTTATTTGCATAAGAAAATTCTTAATTTATTCATAAAAATTATAATTGCTTTTGTTTTTTTATCGAAATTCCTTATTTCCTCTTCGTCGGCGGAATCATACGAGGATATTTCGTACATTGTGATGAACGTTTATTTGTTTTGAATTGGTGAGGTTATGCATGGTGAGGCGGGGACGAAGAACATACATTTTACTTTACTGTTATCAATCAATAAAATCAATATGTTTTTAGTGTACATTTGAAGCTTTCTAATAATTTTTGCTCAGTTTCTCTTCTTGAATTTACTTAATTCAGAGCAAACATCAGTTCAACATAAAATTTACTCTTTCTAATGAAACGCTACAACAAATAAAAATTAACCCAAAAGCATTTGAAAAAGAGGAAGCTATATCCAAAAGAAAGTTTCATTTCATTGATAGTTTTCGCGAGAACTTGAAATAGCCTATAAATAAGACTAAAATAACTTTTCCCAAAGATTCTTAAAAGCTACTTAATAAAATAAAATTCTATGAACTGAACATCATTTAACCATCATTACAGAAAAAGTATAAAAATTAAAATATATAAATTAAACGTATAAAGAATCAATCATATTTACAAAAAGTCAAATCATTATTTGGTGATTTATGTTACAATTACTGTTTACAAAAAACATTTACCGTTTAGGTATCATTAATAATATAATACAAAATTCTTTAAATTTGTCTAAACTTTGAGGACGCATTATGCCAAATTGTTGGCAGAGATTTTTTCTAAATGACTATAATACCACAATCTCTGTCTCTTCTTCAAGAAAGCCTTGGCCATGTAAATTGTCATTTTGAGCCTCGAGATGGACTAATTTTTTAATGCTGCCCCATTTATAGAGTCTCTTTTCACTAATAATGACAAATTATATAATCAGATTGCTGTAGGGTTAAAACAAAATTCATATGTGTAGTTGCATAGTGTAGCTACCTAACTTTTGATGCAAGTAAGATTTGAATATCTTCTCGTAGCACTGAGAAAAAGAATCCAAGTAAATTGTATTTCGACCAGACCCAGTCTCCCCTCTATTACACTAATAAATATTTTCCCTGATATAATATAATGAAAACGACAATTGCTACAAAGAGTAGAGTACATTTTCTTATTCATTTATAGTATTATCAATACAACCAAAGAGTCATGGAGCGTTTATCTCGTGTGACTAAAATATATGTATATAATTATAATAAAAGCAATTTCCCAATATACAATCTCATCCCTCTGTACTCTCGAACGTATAAATATATGTATATATATGTATTACGTATTCTTTTATCTGCATAGGCGTAACCAGGGGGGGGGTTTTGGGGGTTATAACCCCCCCCATTGAAAAAATATTTCGGGCTTTGTTTATATTAAAATACCTAACTTGTTTTCAACACCTATGCAAATGTTAAGCTACAAGAAATTATCAATATATTGCTGACATTATCTTTGGTTAATTGGGCACTGACACTTTATTTTATATAGATACAGTGTAGTGTATCAAAGTATAGTGTTCTAAAGGCAGCACACGGCGTTTTCCGCCACAGGTTATTTGCCGTCGCCGTCATATCAACAGTGGCGCGAAGGAGAGTATTAGAGCGTACACATTCGCCGGAAAAATAAACGATCTGTTTATTTGCCGCTGACGGTAGCTGTGTAGCCGCTTGCTGCCATTTTAATCGATGGATTTTCCATTGTCTTTGCCGAAACAGTGGTTAATGTGACCAAATGCACACCAATTTTTCTTATTTTAGTACTTTTTTCGTAGAATACTATCATCCAGCCGCATGTGCAGTTCGTCAAATGACGAAACCAACATTCTTAAATAATTGAAAAATGTTTCTTCTAGTTCCTCAAATCAGGAAACACAGTGTAGAATGCTCCAAAATCTTCTCTTCTTTTATTTATTGATTGGACGAACGAAAATAAGTATATTTTTTTGCTTCCTTTTCAATTGGCGAAGGAATAACAATAAAGCGAGAGTTGCTCTCTGTTCATATCAATAAAACATTAAAAGAAATAATATATCATAACACACTTCGTGATTAATGAACTAGACTCTTCAGTTTAATGAATCCCAATGATGCTTTTTATGAGTGGGAACGGTAACTAATCCGCAGTCGGCAAAAAAATTGTTGTGTGTTCCAAGCCTATGAGGTTAGAGGCAGCGCACGGAAATATTTGGCGGGGGATGAATCATGGTTTCTATTCTAAATTATTCTAAAGTAGGCCTGAATCTCAATTAGAAGTGGAAAATTATACATACCTTATATCGTTTTAAAGTATTTTCGGGAAGCCTAAAACGTGTTATTTTGCATCTTAATTTAACCCTAGAACCAGCAATGTTAACGAAAATTTATTTTTTAGCATTTGCAAGCATTTTTTCAAAAATTTGCCAAAAATAGTAAATGAACTATAGTAAAAAAGTGATCCACAGCTTTTTTGTAGAGAAAGGTTCAAAGAATTTATGTATGCTAGTCAAAAAACGATAGATGTAAAATTTACAAAGTTTTTGGCTCAAGAAACAAAAAATGTTCAGTTACGAAAGGTAAAGGTACAGTTTTAGGTATACATAAAAAGTAGTAAACATTTTTTTAAATTCTTTCCATAAATGGAAAAAAAGTTTCGTAATTTAGTTCTAAATAGAACTGTATAAAAATATTTATCAATTTCAAATTTCTTATTTTGAAAACAAGAGTTTTTATGTTACTGCTACAAGACTGCTATCAGAACTATGCCAAGTTTGAAACGTAATTTATTAATATATACTTTGCCCAAAAATTAAATATTATTATAACAAAGTGTAGAGAATAAATCAAAGAATTGAACTGTATACTCTTAAATGATCTTTTCATAAAAGTGTTTGACATATTAGTAAATGATCTTATTTGAATAACAAAAGTGAGGAGAAATGTAGAAACATCCCACTTATGCTTGGTACACATCGGTCGGATATGAAGCTGCATGGGGAATAACCGTTAATTTGAAATTACAGCCTTGGTTTGAGAACGTCGATACGCTCTCTTTCCCAAGCTCATAGACAACAAACCTTTCGAGCAAAACATATTTGGTTCATAGGAAATGTTAGTGTGAAGCATTCTCTACACATACATATCAAAATATGTCTAAAAATAGACTACCATCACACAGATATCACGTGTAATTAGTAAGGCTGTTTATTGGTTGGAAAACTGACCAATTGCAAGGGTCTACAAAACGCCCCACAACTTTAGAACTATTTGTCCAATTTTTGATTGGATGGTAGTTTTCGATATGGGAAAGTGTGATGCATCCATCAGTATATATATATATACATATATATAACTCAGAAAAATACTGGGCGAGCTATAGGGAGGGACATAGAAACTGGAAATTAACGGTAATTTCGACGTAGTATTTCATTTGCGTGACATTTGCTTTAAAAATCAAAACTAAAACGATGATAACGTATGTAAATATACGTTTTAGAAAGTAATTGTAAATACAAAAATTAAAGTTTGAAATATTACCTTTCCAATGGTGTTTGTCTTTTTGAGATTGGAAGAGTTTTAGTGGGTCAAATATTCGATACAAATACGTTACAAATGTGTTGTCGTAGCCGGGAGTGCCGACCCCCCCCATACGGTCGTCCTGGTTACGCCTATGTTTATCTGTAAAATAATAATTAACCTCGCACACACTACTCAGAAAGAACATATATACATAAATAAATGTATTGTGCCGTCTGACGAAAGAAAATTTAAATTGGAAGCCGAACTGGACCGAACCTAAAGACAGCACATGTATTTGACAAAATTTTACTCCAATATTTACTAAGTGACAACTTGCTTACCTTAGCTGACGAAAACGAGATATCTGAAATATTCTTTCACAGGCAAAGACAAAAAATACAATTGAAATGGTGTAATTAACAATTTGTTTATTATGAAAATTTATACGCCCTTAATTAAACAAAATTATTTATAAAATTAATACGCCCCTGAAAATGAATTTCATTACAATTTATTAAAAAAAAAAAGAAAGAAAAACCCTCCTTTACAGAACAAACAAAACAAACAAAACCCACCCCTTTAAAAATGACAAGTAATTAATTTAACATAAGTACATGGTTAACATTAAAGAAAATATAGTAACATGAAGTTACTGATATACACAAATTTAAAGAATAAATACCAAGTGTATTAATGTACTTAGTTATTTGATTTAGTTATATATTTGTTTAAATAGTTGGCCAACGTTTAACTTATAGATATGCGCATATATTGTATAATAAAAAAAATAATTCCAAAAATAAAAAACAAAATAAAATAAAGAGAATTTTGATTTATTATATCTTTTATTATTAGTGTCAACACTAAAAAAAAATGAATTTGGAAAATTAGACCCTGGAGGTTTGAAAAACGAAAATTAGGTAGGCCTACTGTGCTCCTCCCTATAAAAATATATATGTATAAACTAAAGCTAACCTAATTTAGGCTAAATTACACATAGTTTAAAAAATTATGAGCCTGTTATATATGGATAAAAATGTTGCTGTTCATAATCATAAGTTTTTTTACTTTCTCCACCCTATACGTAGTATATGGAGAAAGTATTGTTTTCGTAAAAATGTTCGAATTTGAATTTTCAGTTGAATTATCTGTTTTGGTGCTCCCAGAACCCCAAAAAATTGTTTAGTGCAATTATCTGTGTTGGTGCTCCCTGAACCCAAACATATTTTTAGTGGAATTTTTTGTTTTGGTGCTCCCTGAACCCAAAAAAGTGTTTTTAACGTGGTGTCTGTCTGTCAGTGTGTCAGTATGTATACACGACCAGAGGGGACACTATTGGTCCGATTTTCATGAAATTTGGTATGTAGGTACAAAACCCTAATATCTCCAGGCGTTTTTTTCATTTTTTGGAATTTTTAATTTTTAAGGGTAATTTACCCCTAAAAACCAATAAAAAACGACAAAAATGCAAATTTCTCAAAAACGGCTCTAACGATTTTGATCAAATTTTCAGTATTTATAGTGCTTAAGATGCCAAACAAAATGACACCACCCGCTTTTATCAAAACTTCGGCGTTTCATAATTATGGGGAAATGTTAAAAAATAAACAAGTTTATGTTGTCAATCTAGCATCACGGCGACGGCCGCACGGGGTAGCACAACGGTAGCGAGGACGGCCAGTAATTCAAAGGTCGCGCGATCGAATCCCGCCTGGGACAATAACTTTTTTATACGATTGACGTAGGTAGAATATTATTTTTTTGTTTTGTTCTAAAAAGTAGTAAATAAAATGATTAAAAACAATATTATTTTGACTACAGTAAGTTTTGAGAAAGTTTGTGTCAGTTAACTGATACCGTTTATTTATAGTGTAACCAGTTAAATAAATAACTTAAACTCCACTTATCGCATTTATGATGATCAGTGTTGAAGTACATAGTTAACAACAGCTGATGCGAGGTTAGTAGTTTTCTTTTATAAGCCAAATGACGCAATCATTTCATATTCTTTGTGCAGAACTTGGACCAGATATAATGTAGATAAAATACAATACAGGAATTAGTTTGGTTTAAAGAACTTAAAAAAACAACATTGGGCGTGTTTGATATTGAACTACAACAAACTACAGCTGTAGTAGGTTTCTTGTTGTAATTGGTTTCATCTTGCACAAACTGACCATGTGGCATACTACAGCAAGACGTTCGATTTAATTAAATTATTCTTTCTTTTGCCCTTATAAAGCTGGTAAAGTTTGAATTAACCATTCTGTAATAAAATTATCACTATGGTCAGTGAGTAGGAAAGTGAAAGTGAGGGAGGGGTGGAAGGGGCAAGGTTCAGTTATTTGTGCCACGTTTCTTGTTTCAAGGCTATATACATTTTAAGAAATTGTGATCAGTCCGTAGGCAAAAAAAATCCAATTTACCAATATTTTAAACCCTTCAAAAAAATTTCGTAAGACTTATAATTGTACAATATTTTGTTTAATTGGAATATCTATCTCATAAATAGTATATATTGTTTACGATTTCACCATGTTAAGACAAATCGTTCATTGTATATGATGATAAATATATAGATTGGGGCAGCAAAATATATAGATAGATGCCCCGATCTGGATTTGCATGGATCGATAGAGAAATCAAAGTTAAATGTATATTAACAAAAAAAATATATCAATAAATATATTATACTATGTATTTTTATGGGGATTTTTAGTAACTTTGACCCCAAACCACCTAAAATTTCGAATTTTTTTAAACCCTTTCTTAGCGAGGACCTATGGCCCTAGAGGAAGCTATATACCAAATTTCATTCCAATCCGTTTGGTAGTTTTTGGAGAGATCGTTACTTAGTAAATTTGACCCACCCAAACCCCCCTAAGATTTCGATTTTTTTGAAAGCCTTTCTTAGTTAGCACCTATGGCCATAGAGGAAGCTACATACCAAATTTCGTTCCAATCCGTTTGGTAGTTTTGGAGAAATCGTGATTTAGTAACTTTGACCCCAACCCTCCCCTAAGATTTCGAATTTTTTAAAACCCTTTCTTAGCCAGCACCTACGGCCTTAGATGAAGCTATATACCAAATTTCATTTCAATCCGTTCAGTAGTTTTAGAGAAATCGTGATTTAGTTAATTTGACCCACCCAAACCCCCCTAAAATGTCGAATGTTTTGAAAACCTTTCTTAGGTTGAAAATGAATGTTTGAAAACCTATGGCCATAGAAGGAGCTACATTCCAAATTTCATTCCAATCCGTTTGGTAGTTTTGGAGAAATTGTGATTTAGTAAATTTGATCCCCCCAAACCCCTCCCCTAAGAGTTCAAATTTTTTTAAACCTTTTCTTAGTGAGCACTAATGGCTCTAGAAGAAGCTACATACCAAATTTCGTTCCAATCCGTTCAGTAGTTTTTGAGATTTTGTGATGAGTCAGTGAGTGAGTGCGTGGTATTTATCTTATATATACAGGATGGTTATAAAATCACTTCAGCCCCCCCTCCCTTTATTAACTTTTGTGTTTGTTAATACAAACAAATATCCTTTGGGGAACGATACTAACTTAACCCAAAGTATCTTTTGAATCAATCGGCAATAAAAAATTGATTCCAAATCGATTTCGTAAATTTTATTTTTACTCCTCCATCTTAGAAATTTTGTAAAAAATAAATTTACGAAATCGATTTGAAAGCAATATTTTAGGTCAAGCACTTTGAAATAAACATTTTTTGTCTCTTGAAGTATTTTCTAAAAACTCTTCCTTTTCGAGATATTAGCAACTGTATATCGATTTATTTCAACACGTTTAGGGTCGCCATTTTGTTTTGGGTAGTCCGATTTTTATTTTCTTTATGTCATTTTCCTATTCTTAAATATTCCTTTAAAATGAGGTATCACATGTGCATACTTCCCATTTAAAAATTTCGAGTTGCCCCCAAAATCCCCCATTTTTAGGGGACACTCCAAATTTCCGATTGCTTCAGAAGTCAGAAGATACTTTGGGTTAAGTTAGTATCGTTCCCCAAAGGATATTTGTTTTATATATCAAAAGTTTAACAAAAGTTAAAAGGGGGGGAAGTAACTTTATAACCACCCTGTATATATATAGGTAGAATATAACTTTGTGTGATCGATGTCCAACCGACTTATTCACTAAAATTTTAACAAGCAGAGAGACAGAATAAAAAACATTAAGAGAGAAGAGATAAAGTCGTTACATACCGACTACGTTATTCTCTGATGCTGATGCTGCTTAGGCTATATGTATATGTATCATGGATTTGTGACCTGAAATTGGTATTACAAAAAAGTATAGTCAATAATCTTTCATTAAGTACATCGATGGAACATTTTTTTTTGCTAACCTTCTTATACATTCGTAAATGTTACAAAAAAATGTTGAACAGAACCTACATATTTTAACGTTGCAAAAAAAACACAATAAAAATAATTTTCACTCACAAGCTGACAAAAATTTAAGACACTATTTGGCATAAAATTAGACTTTTTTACTCCTGAGAATTTCATCAAATCGAAAAAAATAAAAATCAGTACCAGATGGAAAATCTTACAAGGACCCTTTCATTAAAAGTCTAATTTTGAAGCATATTTACTACCTCTATCAAGGTGGGAAAACCCCCATATACTTATCAAATCCCAACCCAAAAACTATTAAACGGTATAACTCCGCCATTTTGAATCGGATCGAAAAACAAAAACATTATCTCTGAAAAATCCTACTAGGACCCTTTCACCAAAAAATTAGCAATTTTGAAGCATATTTGCTACTTATCAATTCGGGAATAAAACATATAGACTATATATAAAGTAATGAATTTTGGGTATCGTCTCCGAATGGTCTGAAATGGATAAAAAATAAGTCCTACCCTCCTCCGACCAACCGTTTACAAATTGGGTCGAGTGTAATAGCTCTTATTTTTTTCAAAAATTCGGCTAGTAAAGTCGCTATGTGATACGGCGCTAAATAATCGATTAGTTTCATTAAAACGGCGAGCTTGTATATTACAATATTATCGATTATGCGCAAATAAAGTCCACGAACACGGCGCGCTTTTATCGAGGAGTTAGGTACAAATAAAATAATAATGTGCAAACAACATCGAAAAAAAGCTAAACTCAAGTGGAGGAATAAGATACAGAGAGGAAAAGAGAAATAAAGTAAATGAAAAAACAACAACAACAAAACGAAACAAGATGAAGATTATTAACGAATCGGTTTCAGTTTGGATTTAGTGATTTGATCTGAAAAGACAGTCTGTTGAGTATTTGTGCAGTTACTGAGATCATAGGAATTGAGCAAAAATGAGGAAAGTGTGTTCAAAAATGGTGCCCTACATCTCACACCTGACAAAAAAATTCTCGAATGAACATTTGTGCTGACACTTTGAAAACAATTTAAAAGGATTTTAAACTCTCGGAAAAAGGGATAACATGCGATGAATCATGATTCTTTACATATGATCCGGAAACTAAGCGTCAATCAATGCATTAAAAGGGAACCTGTTCACCAAGACAGAAGAAAGCTTGAATGACCAAATCAAAATTCAAAGCAATGACGAATGTTGTGTTTTTCAACTTTAAACATTCCTGTGGTTGTGTGTGTAAATTGGTACCTGAAGCTCAAACTGTGAATCAGCGCTTGAGGTCTTAACTACTTTCCACGAATGATGAAGAAGAAAGTGACATGAGTTGTGGAAAAACAAGTCATAGATTCTTCTTCAGTTCCATACTGAATTGTCTGTCAAGACATTTTTTGGCCAATTAAAGGCTTCCTGTTTTGTTACATCCACTCTATTTACTCGACCTTTCACCCTGTGACTTTTATCTGTTCCCTTAAGTGAAATCGGTGCTGAAAGGAACGAGATTTGAAACAGTCGAACCTGTAAAAGATAAAACAGCAGAGACCATGAATAGGCTTTCTGAAAATGACTTCAAACACTGTTGTCACCAATCGAAAATTTTTATGGATCATTGAAGGGAAGCGAGTATATTGAAGTATATGATCAAGTTATGAATAAAAAAATAAAGAATTTTATAGCGATAATCAATTTATTTTTTTTGTTAGTTAGTGTACCTTGGTCCATGCAACGATGTACACGTTCTACAATTGTCCGGCACAATTAAGTTATAAAAGTGTTGTAATTGTTGTGTGTTTTTGTGTTTTTTGAACGTGTGTTTCTGTGTTTTTAATGTGTAAGTATAACTTGACAATGGGATTACGGTCCCGAAACGCATCGTAACATTCTAATGACAAAAATAAGTCACATGACAGACCAATAACAGGTAATATTTAATATTATTATTATGATATTATCCTATATATTACTATTCAAAGTGACTTGGAAACCAAGAATCATGCAACTAAAACAATAACAATAACCGGAATAAGTACTACTTAGGTGGTGGATACCAGTGAAAGATGGCTACCAAACACAGTATTACCACTGAAGAAGATGGCTACTCCTTGAATAAAAAACATAATTTCCATCACTTCTTCAAAAAACGGTAAGCTCACAAAATGGCCGCAAACTTCATATTTGTTAAAAATCGTCCAAGTTTTTGTATTTTAACCATGATTTTATACTTTTATTCTTTATATGTCTTCATAAAATCTTATAATTTTATGGAGAGGGAGAGAGAGCTCACCCTGCTGTCTTGCTCTTTCCTGCGCTACGTCAGTGTGGCCGCTGTGACTGTGAGTGAGTTGTGGAGGGGGAGCCGAGATAAGGAGCCCGATTGGCGTTGCGTCGCATTTATTGAGTTGTAGCTATGAATACTTAAATGTTAAGAAGCGCAAGTCTTATGGACTCAATTCGTGTACTCTCGCTTTGTCTGGTCGCCATGTACCAGAGAGAGAGGGGAGAAAACATTGTACCTCGCGCTCTCTCGCACTTCACCGCGAGTTAAATGGTTTGCCAGCGCTTCCTCGCAGTTCATTGCTGTACTACAACTTCAAGTTAGAAAAATCTATTCAAATTTACACAGGACCTGCGCTTCTTAACTTTTAAGTATTCATTGGTTGTAGTCCTTTAAAACCACGTCTGTTATTTAAACGAGCGAGGTCTACTGTTCACAGAACTACTAGTAAACTGTCATGTGAACTAATTAGGCCTAAACTTATTACGTCTTGTAAATGTGTAGCAGTGGACAAGAAGAGCCTACAGTCAAGTAGTCAACTCACAAGACATTTGCAAGGTACTGTAACACGACGCCAATTATCATTACATAGATTTGTTTTTATTATTATTACATTGATATTAATTTAATGCACTTATTTGGCAATATTTAAATTGACTGGTCCTTCGGAACACTCTATTATTAATTTGTTAACGCCATTATTCATTGGTGCTCAGGCTGGATGTTGTAATTTTGTGAATTGAATCACGCTAGAAATAGTTATACTTTCGTTCCCATTTAAATACATGGAGAGCTAGTATTTAGCAAAACATTTTACTGTAGAGCATTTGCTTTGAGCAGAATGCTCTCTTAGTGTTCGGCCGGCCTTACTCCTTGTAAGTGATCTTACAGCAGTAGAGGCCCGATATCACAAGTCTTGCGCTAAGCGTTTCTTTGCTCGAGTGTCCAATTTACGCTCTAAGGGGTGTTGAGAAGTTGATGACATTACCATTTGCGTTGAATAAATTTACTAGTTCGAAGGAAATGAAAATGAATGCCAGTTCACTGTACCTGAAATTAATAACTTTATTTTTTACTTAATTGTATATACTTCTTATCAGTTTTAGTAAATACAGTGGATTTTGTCTATACGTAAGAAAAAATGCCCAAATTTATACATCTTGTTTTGATATTTCATTGACAATAATTTAAATGTAGGCCTATCATTAATTTAAAATAGATTTTTCTTAAATTTTCTAAAAAATTATTATTATAAATGATACTGATGATTTTTTAATTAAGAATACCAATTTCTAAAGGTAATTAGTGGAGGAGTAGATTTGTGACTGGCAGGTACCTTTTTCCCGACTGCTATGCGTATAGCTGTAGATCGAAAATTTGAATTTTTGTATTTGTAGACTTGATTGAATTTGAAATGTTAGGTACTTGCAGAACGCAGAATTAGATGCCCTACAACTTTAATTCAGTACGTCCTTTCATTTAGAATTGCCGATTCCACGGTACGAACGTTTAAAAGTCTTTGTATTGACTTTTTAAGCGAAGTTGGTAAAAATCGTTATTCTTTGACCATTGATTTTGACCATACATCAGAGTCAAATTAAACGTTGTGGGTAACCAATCAACGCATATTTTAGTGCTCTTTAATTTATACGAGAGTAAAATTTTCTGTAAGATGTTTACTTTAGGAGTTAAAATCAAAAAACTGGAAAAGTCCGAACACTTTGGGGTTTTTTGGATCCCTTCTTTGAAGCTCGCAGCTAGGTGGTGCAAACCTAGAATACTTCAATTTGATGTCAAATAAAGCGATCAAAACGATTTCCAGCTTTCCAACATTTATTTCCACCACCAGGTCTTATTTAACTGAGCTAGTACTACAACTTCAAGTTAGAAAAATCTATTCGAATTTAGTACACAGGACCTGCGTTTCTGAACTTTTAAGTATTCATTGGTTGTAGTCCTTTAAAACCACGTCTGTTATTTAAACGAGCGAGGTCTACTGTTCACAGAACTACTAGTAAACTGTCACGTGAACTAATTAGGCCTAAACTTATTACGTCTTGTAAATGTTTAGTAGTGGACAAGAATAGCCTACAGTCAAGTAGTCAACTCACAAGACATTTGCAAGGTACTGTACCACGACGCCAATTATCATTACATAGATTTGTTTTTATTATTATTACATTAATTTAATGCACTTATTTGGCAATATTTAAATTTACTGGTCCTTCGGAACACTCTATTATTCATTTGTTAACACCATTATTCATTGGTGCTCGGGGCGGATGTTGTAATTTTGTGAATTGAATCACGCTAGAAATAGTTATACTTTCGTTTTATATACCTTCAATTACATTACTTACGCCGTTAATTGCGTTAGCGTTAGTCTTATGCTGGATGTTATGCCGGGTTTCCACCAAACAGACAAATCAAGAAACACAAACAAAAACGGTTTTTTCAACAAAAACAACCAATGTCTTGTAAAAACTGAACAGTTCTAAACATTTTTGTTTGAAAACTGTGTTTTAGTAAACAAAACACTTTCCCATCTTGAGTCAGTAGATCAAAGGAAAACAAATTTTTATTTAGTTTTTCGAAAACAGAACTGTTTTTAAAACTGTCCATATGGTGGAAACCCGGCTTTACCAGTCAAGTTAGAACGTTAGAACTGTTTCTGTTTGATGCCGCCAGCCAATACCACCTATAATACAGGTGGTGTTGCGCCAGCCCGCCATATTGTCTTGTCACTTTGATATCAAGGTCTCTAGACTTTGATATAGCTAGAGCTAGGTTGAAGGTCGTAAGGATCGCGCATGCGCTGAAACTGTCAGACAGAACGATTTCGCTGTATTGACAACAAACAGATGTTCGAGTTATTTGTTTGTAAACATTGAAGTGAGGTTATACTTAGGAAACTTAGTGAGCATTCGTAATACATTATTATGCAGTACTACCGGTATGTCATTAGTTTCTTCTATATATAATATTCGCTAATCATTTAAATATCATAATAAGGTGAAGTGGGGTAAGTGGAATCAAGGGGCAAGTGTAACATCTGCTTATCAGAAACTGATAACAAGTTATTTTGAGAAAAAAGTTCCTTGGCATGTTTCAAGCTGTTTGTCACAGTATTTCACTTTAAAATCTCTACAAAAAGTTCAGCATGTATTATGTATTTGTTAATGCAGTTTTGAAAAGTGCTTATGTTTTGAGACGAATAGTAGGGCCCTTGTCGAAATCTGGTTTGTTCCTGCTTTTTAACAAATGCATTTAGAACATTGCTTTTTCATATGTTTGGTAGAGTTTAGCAGGCAGATTGTAGTGGTGTTTTTTTATTCCCTCTTGCTTAGCCTACTTATTTTTTTGGTTATACTTACCCCACCAATTTAAGGTGGGGGAGTAAGTGTAACCCCAGATACTGGGGTAAGTGGAACCAGTGTTGCTACATTTATCCCGTTACTTTTAGTTGCCATTATTAGAGAATTTCCATAGGTTCCATAAAAAAAAGCACAAAACCAACCAAATGTTAAGATAATTCGACCACGCAGCTGGACTGCTGACGTGAGTTGAGCAAATTTCCAAAATTAAGTTTATATGCCTATGTTTTAGGGTTTCAACCAACAATTTGGGAAATAGGTTTACTCACGAAGGCGTTGAACAGCTGTCTGTGTGTACGCAATATATTAGTAGAATTTGTTTGCGCCTAGTGGCCTCGCGAGTTTGCACTACTTTGCTTCGAACAGGGTACTTTTATGGTATTTTACGTTTTGATCGATTTTGGGGGAACCAAGCGAGCTATAAGGTTGCGTAAAAAAACAAAATGTGCAGAATAACATCCTACATTTATATTTTTATAAAAAACTCTAAAAAAAAGTTCATTCTAGAAGTAAAAATCTCAAAAAATAGTTACTTCTGGTCAAAAAACGTACTTCCGGTTGATGAATTTTTTTGGCTAACGAACTCGTCCTAGCGACATAGACAACCAACATGTGTACCAAATTTGGACCAAATCGGACTTAAAATGCGGCCGCTAGAGTGCGAACACATTTTAATGATACCTCAAAACGTGTTCTGGGGACCATGATCGGTGCTCATTTGCTACCTATGTAGTTGACTAAAACAACTCAAATCTTAGGCCATCTAGTTTTAAGTACAAGGAGCAAAGTTTTGTAACAGACTTCTTGTCAACTCAAAGGCAATTAATTATTATTAAAGATCTTATACTCGTTTTAAGAAAAATACTATAGCCTGCTGCCAAAGAGTTTATGGATGATAATATTATACTTTAGTCTTGTGTAAATATGGTGTATCTATGTTGTTAGTATTTATTTGTTGGCGGAAATTTACTATTCGACCCTCGACTAACCTACGGCAACAGAAATGCAAGAATATTTAAAAAAATAGCCTAAAGTTCTAACCTGTAGTATTTAGTCACAGTATGTTTACCTGCTGTATTCAACATTTAACAGTAGAATGTAAAATCGTCTGTAAAAATATCAACCGAGGATAGAATAGTAAATTTACGTGTTTTTCTATTGCAACTTTGTTTAATGACAGTAAATAGTTCTATTTAATGCCAAATGCAAATGTTTATTGGTACAGTATGTGATTTCAGGTGTTAATACAGTACATAGAAAATGAACTACCAAAATAAATTTGTTTATAGCTAGCAGACTTAACTACTGTTGTATAACCAAGATCAGTTGTGCCACAGGTGTTCTACCTCAGCATACATAGCCTACCTAATAATGATAGTAGTTTTAGTTTTGCAAGGCAAGTATATTTGTATTGTGTTGTATTTTCACAACAGTTTAATAATTATTATATATTATAAAATTTGTATTTTACTAACAAGTTTTACTAAATAATAAGAATAGTTGTAGGATTAAACTCAAAGCAATGCTTCAGAAATTAGCCAGGCATTGATATATTACAAAATTTACTATTTCTATATCAATTTCGGCCAAGTTTTACTCTTTTCTGACAAATTAAATTGTTAAATCAGGCTTATATACAGGCTATAAACAATAATTGCATGACTAACCATAACCTCAAAGCTATGCTTCAGACATGAGCCAGGAATAATATTTATTAAAGTTTAAGATTTTACTATTAATTTAGGCCAAGTTTTACTTTCTTCTGACAAATTAAGTTACGAATCAGGCCTAAATATATTAACAATAATTGTAGGATTAACCATAACCTCAAAAATATGCTTCCGGCATGAGCCAGTTATGCATAATATATTAAAGTTTAATATTTCACTATTAATTTAGGCCCAGTTTTACTTTCTTCTGACAAATTAAATTACGAATCATGCCTAAATATATTAACAATAAAATTGTAGGATCAATCATAACCTCAAAGCTATGCTTCAGACATGAGCCAGGAATATATTACAAAATTGACTATCAATTTCGGGCATTTCGGCCAATTTTTACTTTTCTTTAACAAATTAATTGAGAAATCAGGCCTAAATATATATTAACAATAATTGCTGGATTAACCATAACCTCAAAGCTATGCTTCAGAAATGAGCCAGGCCTATATTACAAAATTGACTATTTCACTATAAATTTCGGCCAAGTTTTACTTTTTTCTGACAAATTAATAAATTGTGAACTCAGGCCTAAATATGTAAACAATAATTGCATGTGTAACCATAACCTCAAAGCTATGCTTCAGACATGAACTAGGCATATATTAAAGTTTAATATTTCACTATTAATTTAGGCCAAGTTTTACTTCCTTCTGACAAATTAAATTGTGGATCAGGCCTAAATATATTAACAATTATTGCAGGATTAACCATAACCTCAAAGCTTTTTGCTTGTAACATTAGGTAGGTCTATTGACTATTTTACCATCAATTTATTCCAAGCTTTATTTTCTTCTTACAAATTACAGTAAGATCTCGATAATCCGGCATGCTCGGGGATCCGGTGATGCCGGATTATCGAATATCCAGATTATCAAGGTCTTCCTTTAAAATGGTTTATACAGAGGGAATAAACTATAAATAAACGCGTAAGTTACACGTTGAAACTAACAATAACTGCATAGAGAGATTGCCGCTAACTGATGGGCCTCAGGTAGGGAAGGCTCCATTCCCCTTTGTTGTTAGTTTCCGTTAGTCAGTATGTGGTGGGAGTTTGCTATTTTTACTCCAGCCTGTCACAAATTCTTTGAACCCTTTTCACTTCCAAACCGTGCAAAACGGTTTTAAATCGAACAACTATTTACAAGATATTCTTGAAATCTTTTTTCAAAGCCTTCAATTTGTTCAAATAATTTTCATTAAGTGGAATACGTTCAACAAAATACTGTCAGCAACAAAAGTGTTAAACGGTCCCTTTAATGTTTTTAAAGGATGACGAGAGTACATTGTTTGGAATCGGTTCGATTTTTAGGAGAAATGTTTGTTTTGGACAAGTTTATTAAGCAGTAGATTTTTACACACTGTTTTTGACGGATGCAGAGCCAACAAACCCTAGGTGTAACCAGGACGACCGGATGGGGGGGGGGATTATTTTTAACCCCAGAACCGGCAGATCGCACATTACGGTTGATTGTATCGAATATTTGACCCACTAAAAATCTTCCAATCGAAAAAGGAAAAACACCATTGGAAAGTTAATGTTTGAAACTTTAGTTTTTGTATTTAAAATTTCTTTACATACGTAATCATCGTTTTAATTTTGAGTTTTCTAAAAGCAAATGTCACGCGAATGAAATACGCCGAAATGACCGTTAATTTCCAGTTTCTATGTCCATTCCTACAGCCCACCCAGAAATTTTTCTGAGTTATATCTATATACTGATGGATGCATCACACTTTCTCTTACCTAAAACAGCCATCCAATCAAAAATCGGACAAATAGTTCTAAAGTTGTGGGGCGTTTTGTAGACCCTTGCAATTGGTAAATTTTCCAACCAATAAACAGCCTTACTAATTATATGTGATATCTGTGTGATAGAAGTACATTTTTAGACAAATTTTGATATGTATGTGTAGAGAATGCTTCAAGCTAACATTTCATGTGAACCAAATATGTTTTGCTCGAAAGGTTTGTTGTCTATGAGCATGGGAATAAGAGCGTTTTGACTAGTAGTTCTGTGAACAGTAGACCTCGCTCGTTCAAATAACAGATGTGGTTTTAAAGGACTACAACCAATGAATACTTAAAAGTTAAGAAGCGCAGGTCCTGTGTACTAAATTCAAATAGATTTTTCTAACTTGAAGTTGTAGTACAGCAATGAACCGCGGGCAAACCATTTAACTCGCGGTGAAGTGCGAGAGAGCACAAGGTACAATGTTTTCTTCCCCTCTCTCTCTGGTATATGGCGACAGACAAAGCGAGAGCATCACTCAATATATGTCGCACTCTCTCGCTCTTTGCGCACAAAATGGTTTGCTAGCGCTGCGTCGCGGTTCATTGCTGTACTACAACTTCAAGTTAGAAAAATCTGTTAGAATTGAGTACATAAGACTTGTGCTTCTTAACATTTAAGTATTCATAGCTACAACTCAATAAATGAGACACACAGCCAATCGGGCTCCTTATCTCGGCTCCCCCTCCACAACTCACTCACAGGAACATTCATGCAAAAATCATGACAATCGGTCAAGATGTTTGGCCGTAATCGTGAGACAGACAGACACACAGACGAAATGCCGAACGGTCGAGCTAAGACGGAGAACGATTTGAACAAATTGGTATCAATGTCCATTATTATCAATTACCGTAGTGAGATAATGAAATAGATAGTATAATGTAATGTGACGGCCACAATGCCACAATGGCAAGAACAAAAGTGATGCACTTGACTTCTAAAATGACTCCGTAAGAGGCGATCATGAAGTCATAACTAAACTAACATTTCCTGGTTGTACCGGTTTAGCTTTGCTGATAAGGGTGTGTCTGCTTTTAGGTAGACGGGTACACCAATAAAAAACATTTCTTTTATGACGTATGAGACTGAACAATATCGGATCAGAAATTTTTTGAAGAAGTGATGGAAATTATGTTTTTTATTCAAGGAGTAGCCATCTCCTTCAGTGGTAATACTGCGTTTGGTAGCCATATTTCACTGGTATCCACCACCTAAGTAATACTTATTCCGGATATTGCTATCATAGGCTAACCAGGACAACCGTATGGAGGGGGTTACAACAACCGGGAGGGGATGGAAAATTAAAAAAATTAAGATGCAAAATAACACGTTTTTAGGCTTCCCAAAAGTACTTTAAAATGAAATATGTATGTCTATACTTTTCCACTTCTAATAATTGTGATTCAGGCCTACTTTAGAATAATTTAGAATAGCAACCATGACTCATCCCCCGCCAAATATTTTTGTGCGCTGCCTCTAACCTCATAGGCTTGGACACACAGAGTTTTTTTTTTCCGACTGCGGATTAGTTACCGTCCCGCTCATAAAAAAGCCTCATTGGGATTATTTAAACTGAAGTGTCTAGTTCATTAATCACGAAGTGTGTTATGTAATATATTATTTCTTTTAATGTTTTATTGATATGAACAAAGAGCAACTCTTGCTTTATTGTTATTCCATCGCCGATTGAAAAGGAAGCAAAAAATTATACTTATTTTCGTTCGTCCAACCAATAAATAAAAGAAGAGATTTTGGAGCATTCTACACCGTGTTTCGTGTTTATTTAAGAATGTCGGTTTCGTCATTAGACGAACTGCACACGCGGCTGAAGGGTAGTATTCTACAAAAAAAAATACTAAAATAAGGAAAATTGGCATGCATTTGGTCACATTCGCCACTGTTTTGGCGGAGACGATGAAAATAATGGCAACAAGCGGCAAATAAACAGATCGTTTATTTTTCCGACGAATGTGTATGTTCTAATACTCTCCTTCGCGCCACTGTTGATATGACGGCGACGGCTGCCTTTAGAACACTATACTTTGATACACTACACTGTATCTATATAAAATAAAGTGTCAGTGCTCAATTCAACCAAAGATAATGTCAGAAATATATTGATAATTTATTGTAGCTTAACATTTGCATAAGTGTTGAAAACAAGTTTGGTATTTTAATATAAACAAAATCCAAAATATTTTTTCAATGGGGGGGGGGGTTATAACCCCCAAAACCCCCCTGGTTATGCC
Source organism: Philaenus spumarius (assembly GCA_018207615.1). Taxonomy (NCBI): domain Eukaryota; kingdom Metazoa; phylum Arthropoda; class Insecta; order Hemiptera; family Aphrophoridae; genus Philaenus; species Philaenus spumarius. Next base: position 23,609 of record JAGFPH010013152.1, read on the forward strand.
TATGCAACAAACAGTGTAGACCGGGCCTAAGTCACTCAATAATTACAAAAACTGCCATTTTTAATGAGTGCCAATTTTAAAAGTGATGGATGCTGAACTATCGGGTCTGCCCGACTATTGAGTGCCGGATTATCGAGGTCTTACTGTAAATTGTGAAATCTGTCCTAAATATAATATTAGACTATTATATAACTTACATTGAAATAATATGTACAGTTTTTGTTAAACTACATTAAAACAGAAGATGAAGTATAGCGGGGAACTCCAAGTGAATGTTCAGTGAAATGGAGATATATATTTTTTTAAATTAATTTCAGGAAAATCTGTCAAAAGTTACTTGTTTAGTGAAACTTCTTGTTTTGCTTTCTTATAGTTACAGCTGATAGGCTGTAGTTTACTTTGTTTATTTCTTCTTCTCTTATACGCTACACTGCACATAATGATAAATAATTTTGTAAAAATTCGTGTGATACACATTTTTCTGTAGTATGAGACCTCTATAGGTAAACAATCAATTCTATGCATCTTAAAACCCTTATATGCGAAGTTTGATAAAAATCATTATAGCCGTTTTCAAATCTGTGTACATACATACAGAAATGTCTTGTTTAATAGTATAGAATTATGTGGTAGTGAAGAAATTAAATACTGAATGTATTTGATAAGTGAATGTGAAGATAAGAAGTTAGAACCATAAAATCCTCTTTTCCACTAAACCATTAAAGAATACCTTCTATAAATTGTAGTATTTTTTGACTAAGCGAAAAACCTTAGCGATTATCGTCACATAAAAATTATGAGCAGTTAATGCTCCTAAATCTAAAAACAACACAAAATCTTAGATATACGTCAAATAAATTATAACACTAAACATTTATTGATGCTAAATAATGAATAATATACGAAGGGCGGTTAAAAAATTCCTCTTCTGATTAATAAAATTTTTTTTTTTAAATGTTCATTGGGCATTATTTCAACAATCTTTCTTAGACAAACTACTATGGGTTCTTAAAGAGTAATTTTGAATATGTAACTATTGTGTAATGGATTCATGAAAATGAATTTGGATAGTGCTTTAATATGAATTATTCTTATTCTCATTTTATACTTAGTACCTGGAGACCGAGCTAAAGCTCGATTATAAGCAGGGCTATGATTTCAATAATAAATATTGGATTATTGAGTTTTGAGGTTAGGCCTATAACATTAAACAACTAAATAAAGGGTATATACAACATTAGGCTTACCTGTAATAAAAATACAGTTTAAAGGATTAACCACAATCTCAACGCTATGCCTCAGAAATAAGTCAGGCCTAAATTAAAGTATTATTTCAATATCGATTTATTCCTAGGGCCTAGTTCGCTCACGTCAATAACTACTATTATTGCAAATATCCGTGAACATCGTTTAGGTTAGGCCTATAACATTAAACAACTAAATAAAGGGTATGTTTATTATGTATTCGTTGCCATGGTAACTATAAATAGATACAACATTAGACTTACCTCTAATAAAATATACAGTTTAAAAGAAAGCAGATGATTATTGTAATGGCATTGAAAACATTTGCATCAGCTGTGCTTTGTATTGTTTAAAATGGACAAATTTCACTTTTTAATTTAATAAAAAGACGTAGAAAACGAATTTTCCCAGACTGGTGACCATTTCCAATCGATTTCTCGTGGCCAAAAGCCTAATATAAAATCAAAAAATCAAAAATCCTTAGACGGAGATTCCAGATCCATTTAGCAGACAAACAATTATCTCTCGCTTTAGAAGATAAGATAAACAACTCCGTTATATTATAGAGATCAAATTGTAATACAATAATTGAATGACAATTGTTTAATTTTTAAAGTGATATCTTAATATTTTTCTGTTTAGGTCTTCCTGAGGGAGAAGTAAGACACTCCATCTTCGAAACTTATAAACAGCATTTTTATGTGACTTATATAATAATGGGATTCAAAGGTCCTGGGAGCGCTGTAGTAGTTGTTAACATGGACAAGTAAGTTATTTAAGTTTAACTACAGTAGTCAAGCTCTATATCACTGCTTCCCAACCTGTGGTACACAGAGGCCACTGCGGTGCTACGCGGTGACGTTCTAAGTACGAGTATTATATGTCGGGATTGTTTGGGCTGGTGCATCAGCATTAGTACATGGCCCACACAGAATCAGATGGCTGCCAAGAGGTATAACACTACTTTTTTTTTATTACAAAATGCCCCACTTGTTGGGCGTCAATTTATAACACTACAACTTTAGGTCCAATTTCAATCCCAAAAAACCACACGTTGTGAAGCGAAATTACAAACTTATCAACTTTATAAAAACAATCTTTAATTTAATTCTTTAAAAATGCCTCCTTAGTTAGGCATATTCTATATCACTTTTGTTAATTACTGTTCATAAGCTGAATAGATTGATAAATGATGGAATTCAAAACACAAGTTTACAACTTTAACAAATTGTTTAATTGAGAAGTTGAAAATTAAAATATATATACAGTTTATACATAAAGTAGGTTAGCTCAAATCAAATGTTCGTTATAAATTCTCTTATAGCACTCTTAATCTCGGGGGGTTAGTGCCGACTCTTCCCAATATTATTATGAAACAAATTAATTATTAAAGAATGTTATTGAAAATAAAATATTAAAATTGAAAAAAGGGGAAATGAAAATAGTACAATAGGTAAAGTGTAAGTGTATGTAGGTGTGTGAATGAAAGTTATAGAGAGGTTAAATTTATATTAATTGTCCAAAAATTCTTCTTATAGATATATTTACAATGTCTTTCAAATTTTGCAATGTTCAAGTTCTTACTAAATGAATAGTTTGAAATGTAGCATTAATCGTCTAAGTGACTATATGGATAGGTCTCACCCAGTTTATAACGTCTTCTTCTTATCAATTTTATTTATAAATGATTATTATTAATTACTTCACCTCACTTTTATAAAAGACAAGTTATTTGTTTAACGTTGATAAAGTAATAACACTGGAAAATCTTCGCTTTGGATCGTCTACTGGAGAGCTCTGGTCATACGTCTGCCTTCTTGGGCGTCTATTCAACAATTAAAATTGCCTGGAATCCAAACTGGCTTGCTTTGGGCCTTCAGGAAATGGTACATAAGGCCTGGTGAATTTCGTATCTTCTGGGGTTTTGATTTTTGTGTAAGAAAGTGTATTTTAAAATGTTGTGTGTTTATTTGATGTCGTTTTAATTAAATTTTGAAATAATTTAGTTTTACAAATAATATTGAATGATAAAATTAAAGAAAAATTGATTAAATAAGAGATTACATGAAAATACCAAAAATAGCTCCTTGTACAAATTATTCTCTAACATCTACTACTTACAACTAAAACTATACATTTGGCTTTTTGAAATTAGGTTTCCGCGGTGCTAGCGATCACGTGACTGTGGGCGTTGCTTGATAAACATGGCCTACACATATTTGGCTTTAGCAGGCGTTTCGTTGACTTTCAGATAATTGTTACGGCTTAACGGTATTTCCTTTGAGATTTTACCAAAGACATTTTAGATGTAGAATCTTTCGTTCTATCTGATGGTGTTGTTCTTTTTTTTTAATTTAAAATTTGGTTCTCTTTGGATCGATGATTATAATTCTGATGTGGCCTAGATTTTAGTATACCGGTCTAGTTTCAGATGGATTTAAAAAGTAAATTTCGGTCAATTGCTTGGTGATTGATTTAATCTTATAATTTGGATGGATTGGTTGGTTAATTTAGATGAATTTTGATATGGGAAAGATAAAGATACGAGGTCTAGAAATATTATTAATTATGTAAGATGTTATCGAAAGTAGGGTGTTTAAAATATTGTTGAT
>JAGFPH010013153.1:0-11978 GCA_018207615.1 Philaenus spumarius
GTCTAGTTTCAAGCAAAGTAAATTTACGAATGTAGAGTCTAGTTTTATACAAAGTAACCACATAAATGTGCAATCTAGTTCTAAGCAAACTAAATATAAAATAAATGTAGACTCTAATAAATGAACCGCGTAGTTTTAAACAAAGTAAGATTGAAAAATGTTTGCTAATTTAAAAAAAAGTTATCGTTAATATTGTGTACAACTATGAAATTGTACACTTTGTAGTTGTTGAAGTAACGATTTCCAAGGACGCACACGCTGCCTTCAAAGTGGTCACAGCGTTGCACTTTTATTGCGTATTTTAATGTTCTACATTGCTACTCATTGTTACGGATTCTGTACGTCACGTTATATAATTAAACTAATGCTACCACAAAAATCCGATTTAATTGCAATATGTAAGTGACTGTACCGATAACATTGCGCAAGCTTATACTTTTACAATATTTACACAGATAAGAACTAAGAATAGTCTAGCGTTGCAAATGAATTATTCACAAAACAAACACAACAGCATTAAGGTTAACTAGATATTTTCATTGATTATTCGCTCTAGCGTCCACAATATGTAACATACAGACCCGTTCTACAGGGATAATTAGATCTAATCAAAATCAATTGAAGCAATCAACATGCCTGTTGTGTGTTACATTAATTACCAGTTTCGACAATTAAGGGTTATTATCATCGGTTGTAAATTAATTATTATTTGCATTAGTACAGAGGGGATTATACGTACAACGGCGATCCATTAAAATAGCATTTTCATAAAAGTGTGTCCGCTTCACTGTGGGCAAACTCGATTTAGCTAAACAAAACTCATAACTCCTTCGGATATCGTCCATAACTTCTTAAAATGCTGTTAATATGTTATTTTGGTCGCAGAACGTGAATACTACTTAGACCGACTTTCTTTACCTTGTTAGATTTACATAAATGCTATGCTAATCAACTGACTGTATCTTAAAATAGTCGATGACGTTTGCTTGGTTTTGAGTAGGCTGCTATTAGCATTGACGGTATTAATATGTTACTACTGGACCGGGCAATGCTTCGCTATTGCTTGATTTACCTAACCTAAAATTATATTCAGTTTTTGATCCAAATCAGTTGTTGATCAAAATCAGCTGTTGATCAAAATCAGCTGTTTTAAGCTTTTCATACGAACAGCTGTTTTTTGTGCCCCTGATAAAATCAAAAGAAATCTTTCTTCTTCTTCCTTAAGATTGACCTTCCATAAGATTAACATGGCAACTTTGAGGGCCACTGGGGCGAAGCCCTTAACATACATTGAGCTCATTTTAAGGGAAGCACAACTTCAGAGTTAGCTCTGTAAAATGACACCAAAAAACATCAAAATCGGTTAAAAACTCTAGGAGGAGTTCTACTCACAAAATAACCCGTAGCAAATTAATTATGTATAGATATAGATGTAACTAAAAGTACGATATCAATTAGCATGTTTTACTTCAACATTTAAGAAACATTTTATTGTTTTTATTTTTTCTAAAATTTTAGAGCTTATACTAGTAACCATAGTTAATGTTATGTTTAGTGATTAGGCTCATTTTCACCTCTCAGGCTTAGTAAATCAGCAAAATATTCGGTATTGGAGTGAAGCAAACCCGAGAGAGCCCCTTCAGCCCTCGGTGTGCCATAAGCAGTCATGTAATCATTGGGAAATGACGGTCATCGTCACATCTGATCGGTACATTGACATGTTGCAAAACTTCTTGAGACCAAACGTGTATGATCTTCACCATGTGTGGTTTCAACAAGTGGCGCCCGGAGATCGATGGAAGTTGTGAAGCAGATATGAGAAGCGATGTTCTAAGCTGAAGCGTACAAACACAGACTGACGTTTTGTTGAAAACAACTTTATACAAAACCTTACTGTTCGTAGAACAAGCGAGTATAAATACATTGTTTTATATCACGCTTAGTTTTTTATTTATGACTTCTGAAAGAGTAAAGGAAGTACTCTGTATAATAACCCACGGTAATTTTCGGAGTTTGGTAAGCGAATAATGTAGTTTTGACTTATTTGAAAAGTAACTCATGTGAGGTTTATACAAATCTTCTGAGCCTGAGCCATTTACGAGGTAAAGGGCAAACATTCGAAAACCCGCTATTTTTGTAGATGATAGAGGGGTTTTCATCGGTGACCTTAAGAACATTACAATTCAAATTCAGTATTTCTCAAGTTAAAACGAGAGTTGACGAACAAACTGTTAAACTACATTGTTTAGGGTTATACGATGGTTTCATCGTACAAGAAAAGAAAACGTTTTTTAACCGTATTTTTAGTCGGAACACGTTTAAAATGCATGAAATTAGGTTAATTATTAAACGTGAACACTTAACTTGTGGTGAGGTATACATTTTGTAGATATTCAGAAGCTCAGTTCGACTTATATGTCTTGGAATATCTAAAGTAGTTTTGTATTTTAAGGACATTTGGAATATTACCGTTTCTCCACGTAAATCTCTGATTTTGTCCAATGTGCGCCGTGAGGATACAACGGATTTAACACGCTGATGCAACAAGGGTGTGCAGCATTTGTTAAATTTTGACTCAGTAATTGTAATAGGACTTAATTAATTCATCCTTTGGAGGAGAAATTACGTCCACAAATTGCAAAAGGCGTAACTCACTAACAGATCAGCATTGGACGTTTTATAAACGTGTTTTCAGTATGTTGATAGTGTTACGCCTGTAAAGTACGGCACATAATTCTGAAAAGTCCTGTTTAACCAGAATTAAAAGTTTTCCATTGATGTAACCTACCCAAACTGGAATACATTTTACGCGGAACTTCGACCAACCTGTATAAAACAGTCTGCAGGAGAAAGCTTGGATTTATATTTCACCATTAAATCAGTGTTGAACACAGTAACGAGAAATATTATATCCATTTTCTCCCAGAAAACAAGAAATACTAAGATTGGATCCTTGCCAGACGCCGTGCTTACTGAATATCTTATAGGCCGCAGTGTTGCCAACGTCTCCAGGAAGTCACTAATAAATTGTTCTCTTTGTAAATTACAACGTCTTGGATGTTGCAGTAGGAAACGCGGGACGGAGGTTTGAATTACATTTGAATATGTCACTTTCCCCTGAGTGAGGTGTTTTATTCTAGCAATAACTGTTGTTAACTCGCGTAAAGGACTCGGGCGTTAACCGACAATTACAAAGATTTTATCGTGATAGATACTCTGCACCTTATAGAGAATATCAACTCCTGTAAAAGAGAGTGTATACCCGTCCATCCGAACGTGAGTAACACAATAGTATAGGGTATGGTAGTGTAAAAAAACTAATATTTTAAAGACAAATTTAGCTGTCAAGAACAGATTAGACTTCATACATATTTCGCTGATAATTTGTAATAATACAAAACCTAGCCTAGATTATACTTTGGGGTTTGTTTACTCAGTCAAAAGAAACTCCTTATAAGGTCTGAATGGTTTTTATTTTTGTATATGAGTTTGTAATGTGGGCTATAATATTCTATATGATTGGCTTTGATGTTTGAAATCGTTGAAAATTTATGAATTTCTACAATTCCTTTTGTTTACTACGTTCTTACAACCTGAAAAATAACTTTGGTATACAAACAAAAAACTATATTTTCAAGAGTCACTATCTTGGGCTATTGATCTGAATTATTTTTTAAATATAATCATAAAAGTTTGAGCTTCTGTTAATTTACAAATAATATAGTTATGCCGATGAAAACTTAAGTTAATTTTAAAGTGAACAGTAATATAGTTTTACCTAAATGATTGTATTTAATATTTTTTGGACTTAGTAGGCCTGTGGTTCAAATGTATGATCATTTGTTTTATTTTCGAAAATGTATTTAATGTTTTTGAGTAAAATGTTTAGTTGTAGACCCTGTAAATTTACCATGTTTAAAATCCCTAACGGTATATCAATAGTTAGATATAATTTATACGCCTAAGGATTTTCTTCTGAAGAACTAAGTATATGTACTTAATATGTACTTTATTTCATTTTTACATTAAATGATTAGATTCAATGTAAATCAATGCAAATAGCTTCAGAGCGGTTTGAGATATGGATGTGCGGGTTTGTCCATTGTTTTGTCTCAAATTCTACATTGAAACGATGATGCACCACATTAACACTTTCTTTAACAAAAAGTTTAAAAAATAACATTCAAAATGGCGGACCAAATTTTTTGACATCTTAATAAAATAGAATTTTACATAGAGTAGGTTCCTCAATCATATCAATCTACCTTCAAATTTTCCTTATATACGAAATATTAAGCCATTCTCAGACTATCCATTGTGACTACCCACTAGCCATTGTTGCTACCCCTATACAATAAATAAAAATTACTATCTTCCTAGAAGCTACAAAACTCAAATTATTTCATTTATTATTTTTAAGTGATATAAAAAACTATTTGCAAATTGATTACAAGTCATAGGAATAAAATGGATAAACCATCCTTAAAATTTAATAGTCATTTATACACTTACTTTTTCTATATGCTAAAAAAACTACTCAAATGCACTAAAATTTCACAACTTACACACATTAGTACGGTGCCAGGATTTTTTAGTATGGTCACTACAAACAAATATATTTAAATGGGGTAACTACTCCTGTACAATAACAATAAAATTTACTAAATTCAAACAAACTATAAAGGTAAAACTATTTAATATTATACTTAATTGATATAAAAAAAGTTAAGTCAAAGGGATGAAATTGAATAACTACCATTAAAATTAAATCTAGTGATAGCGAAGCACTGGCAGGTCCACTAGTCTATATATATATATATATATATATATATATGCAATACATTCGTTTTGGTGTATCTTACTGATCAGTTTAATTATACACGGTGAATTAGAGCACCCGTGTGCAATGTATAGCAAGCTCCAGCATTCATTTGAACTTAACCCCTATGCCCCCATTTCGACTCTAGAGAATTCATTAAAAACGTTTTCAAATCTCAAAAATGCCCCAAAATTGCTTATTTTTTGGAGGGGGGGGGGGTAAATTTTGGAATATTTTCTAATGTAAAGGTAGGTCGAGTGATATCCCATTTTAAAGGTCTCTGTTCACTGATTATTTTGGAAAAATAAGTTTCAACTTATCTTATTGGTATGTACATGGAGTTCCAAAACTTCCGAAAAGTAATGTTTTACAGTTAGTTTTATTGTTACTTCCGTGTATCTTTTTAGAGTGTTGAGGTTAGCGGTGGACTAGATGCTTACGCATGCGAATAGGACCACAGTTTTTGCGTGAATGACAGGATTGTTTTATAATAGGGGGACAATAATCAATTGTGCAAACGATATGTAGGCTCGTGTGTTAAGCGCGCAGTGGTCTCTCATATTAAATCTAAATACATAACGACAAACATTTCCATAAATATTTACCTTTAAAAAAAAACACAAAACTACAGTGATTTTAAAATATTAAAAGTTGCAATTATTTTCTACCAACCTCAGCTGCAGCTCTTATGACGTAACCGAATAAATTATGCAAATATAAATGTGGCAACACTGCCAAAGGTAAGGTGTATTATATCTCTTAGGCGACAGGGTTATACATATTTATAAACTTAACTGATATACCGTATAAGAAAATGCTGATGTATTGTTACATAAACATTAAAAACAAGTGCTAGCTGAGCGTGAAACGATATATTTATGGCGGGTCTAAGCAAAAACTGTCAAGTGCGCTCATGGTAAAGTGATTTAGTGCATTGTAGGCCTAAACACACATGTATACAGAGTGTAAACAGACCACACATAGCCAGCTAACGAGTTTAGGCTCTTGATTTAAATCGAAATCCAACTATTTGGCACCTAATGAAACGAAGGAAAATAGGAGTTTTTTTTTCAAATCCTAGTGCTACGAAAGATCTGCTTAGGGATGAGGTGGTTTGTGAAGAAACTTCAATTAACTGTAGGCGTAGGGTTAAATTATAAAGGTTTTTAAAATTAAACATTGAAATTTTACATTTCATTGCTAGTATCGAAATTGATGGAGGAAGAATATAATTAACTCCTGGAGACTTCCATGTTCGACTTTGGTACGGTAACGACTTTTGAACATTAATAACTTAACTAAGGTTTGATATAAGCCTTAATGCATCCTGCAGTTATTTATGTGTACATATTGAAAAAAAACTGGTCTATAATAAAATGTTTCACGTTTTTCACCGTCCATGTTTTTTAAACTCTGTGTGTAAGTGATAATGTGTAACTTAATTTAACCTTTCATTAGTTCGTAGACGTGTTTATGTCGTGTAATCCTAGCTGGTTAGTAATGTACACACATCACAGATGACACAAGTACACATTATGTATACACTGTAGGATCTGTGGTCTTGTGTAGATCATCTACTAACACCTGTTTAGATGTAGGGCATAATTGGGTTGCCTTGGTTACACTAGATTGTTGGGCGAATTTCTTTTATACACATCTAAGTATGCGCTAATTGGGAGAACTATTTGTGCCAACATTGGTTATTAGTTTCGTGTATGTAGGAAAATAATACAATAACTCGTGGACGCTTCTGTGTTTGATGTTGCAACGTTATCGATTTTTGAACATTAAACTTAAATAAGGTTGTACATAAACCTAAATTTAACTTGCAGTTATTTTTATATGACAATAGGATCACATACATACAAATTTATAAGCCTATATTGCGTATTTTCTGTACAAACGTGAAACATTTATTTTAATCTCATTAGATAATTGCATTTCACAATTTGGTAATTTTGTCATCTTATTGTTAATAATCATTTTATCACTAAAAAAAAAATCACAAAGTTTAAAAATGAGCACACTTATACTGGTTTAATTATTTTCCTGTTTACTTGTCAGGAAAATAAGACGTCAAAACCTTGATCAGCTGTCTAATTACACAAAAAGGTAGTGAGATTTAACTAATAATAAATCAGATGTTATTTGTAAATACAAAATTACTATAAAACTCGGCAAAACGGTTTGATGGTATTGTTTAACGTATTTAAATTAATAAAACAACACGTTTAACAGTTTTGCGGAGTTTGGGAAGTTTTTTAAACTTGGAGATTTTTCGACATTATATTTTGTATTTTTTAACAAACTTTGAAATGACAGATTTTATGTTTGTTGGAATTTCTGATTGTTTGGGATTCAATCTGTGCATTTCTCTTCAGCCTACGTTAACTGGTTCTCCCAAACTAAGGGCTAGTAAAAAAAAATATTCTTCCATTTAAGTCCTCTGTCATAGCTCAACGGCTATGGTACTTGCCTCATAAGCAAGACGTCCCGGGTTCAAATCCCGCGGGGGACCATAAAATAAAAAAAAAAAAACCCAAAAAAACATGCTCGTTAGCCGAAAGGCCCAAAGTGGCATGGAAAGCAAAAAAAAAAAAAAAAAAAAAAAAAAAAAATTCTTCCATTTAAATATCATGGTGTAATTTTTTATAAGTCATTTATTAGCTAATGTAATGTCCGTAGGAAAAATGAGCTATTGCAGTGACCCTTACGGTAATACCTAAGGTCAGGAGTAGTAAATGAGCACCGACCATGGTCCCTAGAACACGTTTTAGGGTGTCATTAAAAATGTTATATTTGTATATAAATATGTGTTTACACTAACGGCACCATTTTAAGTCCGATTTGGTCCACATTTGGTACACACATTACTTACCTAAGTCACTCAGACAAGTTTGTTAGCAAAACAAAATCCAACAACCGGAAGTATGTTTTTTGAGCAGAAGTAACTTTATTTTTTATTTTTCGTAAAGAATAAAACATTTAAGGGTTTTATCTAAACAAATAAATGTAGGATATTATTTTGCAGTTTTTGTTTTTTACACGACTTTATAGCTAGCTCGGTTTCCCAAAACCGACCAAAACGTAAAATACCATTAAAGTACCCGGTTCAAATCTACGTGGGGGATTTTACCGTGTGGACATATTCTGATCCAAGGCCCAACGGCCTAGTTTGTACGCTGTAAGCGAAGCGAAGCAGACGACAAGGTGAGGCCAAGAGGGCGAGGTGGAAACTCGCAAAGCTAGAGGTTTATTTTACAAACATATTCTATTAGTGTATTTCGTACATGGAGGCAGCTATTTAGCGTCTTCTTGAATAAACCAATTTCTGAAATTGTTGGTTGAAACTCCCAAAATACAAATTTATGTTTGTAAATTCGCTAAATTAACGTCAGCGGTTCAGCTGCGCGATCGAATTATTTTTAAAATGCATTGATATTTAGATGTTTCTATTTCTCTAATCTATTCCGTGCAGTGGAATCTATTTTTCTATTCCGAGCAGTGGAAATCGTTTGAAACTGCATTTAATTTAATACAAATTGGTTGCAAAATAACGACGTAATGGGCGGGTAAAGCAATTTATTAACGAATTAATACACAAGATAGATAGGCAGTAAGTGCGCAGTTTTCACTTAATATACCAGTTTAATTTAAATATAATTGTGTTATAAGCTGTTTATATACTAGCACGTTTTTGCAATAGGCCCCAACCGGGATAAAAGTTTGGTCGCATCAAACTAAACTCAGGACCACATCCACCCAAGCTGTTATTGGTCTCTTGATGTCTTCCCATCGCTTCTACGGGTCTCTGGACAATACTTTCACGGATATTACAGTTGGTTTGCGTCGTTAGGGCCATTCTATAGCAAGGACAATTTTGTTCTTGGGAATTTTTAAGCTGCGGACGTTTTACCAGTGAGAAAAAGATATTATACTCATATATATAATTTGAAGCTATTGGTAACATTACATGTAAACTGCACACTTACATTGCTTCTAGATATAACTGTCTAGATATATAAAATAAGCTTTGTCCTGACTGACGTAGAATCACATTGGAGCAAAAAAAATTACTTAAAGATACAAATACGATGTTTAAAGTTATAATCTTATGGGGTCATAGGAACACACTAAGAAAGTACTTTGCTTAACTTTTATTTTAAAGCGTAAAAGTAGTGAAAATTCAAATAAAACAGCTGTTCCCATCAAAAGCTTAGCAACGCATGTTTGTTTACATGAATTACCATGACAACCAACTTAGAAAATATACAATCAGTTTATTATTCTTCACAACCAACATCAGATTTTTAAAGGTTAGATTAACAAACTAAAATGAAACACAAACAAAAACAAAACAAAAATCAACGAAAAAGGCTCACAGTATTGTTATTCAATTCAAACCTTTGTTGTTACATATTATAAATAAAACAGCTGGATTTGATCAACAACTTTAAATAATTTTAGTTTAGGCCTACAATGAACCAAAGCACGTTTATTTGCAACCAATTTGGCGGGTAATTTTATTATTCTTCACAACTAATAGTTTTTTTTAGATTAGGTAAAAGCAAACAAAAGGCTTATTGTGTTATACGTCAACCATCTGGTGTTACATATTATATTGTTTTATGTAGTTGGTAATATCAAAATTTATTTGAAATGTTCATTATTTAAGTATAAATGCTGAATGTCTAATGGGCGTGTTCGTTTCGATCTCTGTCTTACAATTAATTAGCTGCGTATACAGTAATCTGTTTGCATTGGCTTCGCCATAGGTCACCACCGGGGTTGGTGAGCGAAGTGAGCATGGGGAAAGCCTCTAGTATATATATATATATATATAAGCGTATTTGTCCTGACTAACTGACATATAATCCACGTAGTGAAAAAACTGCACAAGATAAAAATATGAAAATTAAAAGTTATAATAGCATTGAAGGTACGCATAAGAAGATAGATGAGAATATTTAGCTTAATACAATTTCAGTGTAATCCCTGAACCAACACACAATTCTTGAAAGTATTTAAATTTATTACCATATCAACATACTTGGCAAATTTTAAATAGGTTAATTTCTTTTAACAACCATCTGAGTTTTTATGTTTTCTTCTTATCGCTCTATTACCATAGTAACATCGGGCCATTCACACAAAATAACCTGCCCGTACTGCTTATATCGTCATTTCATTGAAAATAACAGATTATACATTACTGATGTAATCTGTTTGCATTTGCTTCGCACGGATGTTGGTGAGCGAAGCGAGCAGAGGCTGAGTCACTATAAATATATAAAATAAAGGTTATACACCTAATGACTATAGTTTCAAGATTTAAGGAAAATACTCAAATTTACAAATCATATTAAAGAAAATTAAAAGCAATACATATTTAGAAAACATTCATAAAATAATTCGACCACGCAGCAGAATCGCTGACGTGAGTTGAGCAAATTTCCAAAATTAAGTTTATAGGTCTATGTTTTAGGATTTCAACCAACAATTTGGGAAATAGGTCTATTCACGACGGTGCTGAATTCCGTGTATTGGGAGTATCTTCAATACACAAAGAGTTGCGTGCTTCGCACGCCATTCCGCGTATTGGGAGTATCTTCAATACACGAAGCATTGCGTGCTTCGCACACCATTCTGCATAATGGGAGTATCTTCAATACACGAAGCATTGCGTGCTTCGCACGAAAACCCCCGTATTGGGATTATCTTCAATACACAGTGCATTGCGTGCTTCGCACGCCAACCCCACGGTAGAATCCCCACATGGCTTTGAACCGGGTACTTCTATGGTATTTTACGTTTTGATCGATTTTGAGGGAACCAAGCGAGCTATAAGGTCGCGTAAAAAACAAAATGAGCAGAATGACAGCCTACATTTATATTTGTAGAAAAAACTGAAAAACAAATTCATTGTCGTAGGAAAAATCTAAAAAAATAGTTACTTCCGGTCAAAAAAGTGCTTCCGATTGTTGGATTTTTTTAGCTAACGAACTCGTCCGAGCGACCTAGACAACCAACATGTGTACCAAATTTGAAACAAATCGGACTAAAATGCGGCCGCCAGAGTGCGAACACATATATACATATATAGGTATATACATAGGCCTACAGGCTATATATGATTTTTAATGACATCCCAGAACGTGTTCTGGGGACCATGATCGGTGCTCTTTTGCTACTCCCGACCTTGGGTCTTTCCATAAGGGCCACTGCAATAGCTTATTTTTCCAATGGAAATTCGCTAATAAATAGCTCAGTTTATGGTGATTTTCAGTGTGGATCAATAATTAGATATTACCTAACACCTAATATCAGTTATGAGATTAAGATTGAATCTTTGTTAGAAGGAAATACGGGTGTGAAAATACAGTTTACACTTACGGCAGAGGGCTTTTCTAAAGTACTAATTCGTCCCTAGCGACTTTCTACAATGAAGTAAAAGTTATGTACGAATTAAAAATATTAAATACAGTAAACAGTGCCTCGACTTTTGAAAACTATATTATGGATGAACGTTTGACATTTGAAGAGTCGCAGAGATCGTGCGGCAAAATAGTATGTATATTCATGAATTTGTACAGGTGATTTGCCTTTAATTTGTTTAGCGCAGGGTAAGTTTTACTTTACTTTGTTTTTTATAATCGTTATGAATTAGCACTTGGACTTATTTGATTTAAATTATGAGGTTTCGAGGTGTTTAAAAACACTCTGCACTTCTCTGTTCAGTTATCAACTGCAACCGTGTGGACCTGATTACATTATTCTTCGTAAATTTTCAGACCACTGCAGAGAGTGATTTCACACGAATACGTAAACATACAAATTAATTAGTTCACGTTTAAATAAGACATCTCACTCAGTTGAGAATGTGACTTATTCAAATGTAATTAAACCCTCCATCCAGCGTCTCCGACTACAACGTGTAAGAAGTTACAATTTACAGCCAGAACAATTTATTAGGGATTTCCTGGAGACGTTGGCAACACTGCGGTCCATAAGATATTCAGCAAGCACGGCGTCTGGCAAGGATCCAATCTGTGGATATTTCTTGTTTTCTGGAGGGAAATGGTTACAATATTTCGCGTTACTGTGTTTAACATTGATTTAAGGTAAAATATAAATTCAAGTTTTCTACTGAATGATGTTC
>JAGFPH010013155.1:0-17261 GCA_018207615.1 Philaenus spumarius
TACCTCGTCCCTTAGGGACACTGACTTTAGTACATTTAACCTTGAAAATGTCGCTAGATGTACAAGAGTCGGCGTTACTTTGAATAATTCCTCCGAAAATCTTCCACAAAATGTCGGAGTTAATTTCCGAAGCAGGCCTAAAAGTGACAAAGCCAGGTTTTTTTGTTTTTAAAATTTAAACTGGTCAATGTAAAGCCTAAATAGTCTTCGTCGGTCGCGTCTTTAGTCATAGTCTCCAAAATATCTTGTAAGCCTTGTCTGACCCATGAAATTTCATCAGCACCTTCGGGTGGCGAGTTAAACTTGAACGTTATACTTGTACCGTAAAGGCGAAACTTGTTAACATAAGTCTCCACATTTGACACAATGTATGTAGCAGACATTGTTACTATCAATATTTATAAAACGCAAAATATGAATAACAATTTCTCTTACAATCAGTATATGATATACAACGCAACAAGAGAGAGAGAGATAGTATTTATAACGATTTTACTACTGTAAATCAATAGAGAGAAAGAGATACAACAATATGTTAACTTACCCAAACGGTTGAACAATGATGTGAACATCAGCAGAGCTGAAGGAAGAATGCGTTGCAAATAACAAGTGTGCTTTCTTATACAAAACAAGACCGGATGCTAAAAATCGAGGCAGTATTTGCATTTCTTAATGTTTCATTCGCAGCATGACGCCAGAAGTCTGGCCTTCGTAGCTTCTGTGTAAATGATTGTCGTTTTTAGCATCCGGTGCAATGACGTCAGAAGTTCGTAGCATCTGGGGAAATGATTGTCGTTTTTAGCATCCGGTACAATGACGCCAGAAGTCTGGCCTTGACTGCTCGTTGCACAACATTGTCGTCTTTAGTTAACTCCTATGACAAAAGTATTTATTTTTAGTACTATGCAATATGATGTCATAGTGCCGTATCGTCAACCGAGGTAAAGATTAGGCCTATCGCTAACCGCAAAGAAACTAGGCGACTGCGATAAGAATGTTACTGCCGACATAGTCAATGCATGACTCACGCTGTTACTTTAGGTTACATATGTATAAAATGAGTTATAACCCGACCGAAGCGAAATCGTTATCGCGGCGATAGTTTGAAGTTTCTCTATCAGAACAGGCTGCCGTCGGGAAACTATAACAATGTAGTGTATATGAACCTCGTATCTCCCGAACGATTGGTCCTGGGCTAACCAAACTTCGTGTACGGTAGGTAAGTCGATTGTTGTGCGGGTTGCATAACCGAAAGTTTGAAGGGGCAAAATTTTCAAAATTCAATAACTCCCGTGTTTGTGGTAGGATTTCGTTCGGATTTTCGCTAACATAGTTGGTAATACACGTACTTTATTCCTATATACAGGGTGCCTCGGATATGACAAGGGTTTGAGTTCGGTCAAGCCCCGGGGTTTTAGTTCGGGGGTAAGATCGGCAGAAACAGTTATATGATGTATTTTACATTATATTACAAGGGCACAGCGAAGCCTTACGTTCGGACGGATTCGGGTAAGATCGGTAGAAACTGTTGTATAATGTATTTTACATTATATGACAAGGGTTTAAGTTCGGTCAAGCCCCGGGGTTTTAGTTCGGGTAAGATCGGCAGAAACAGTTATATAATGTATTTTACATTATATTAGAAGGGTTTAAGTTCGATCAAGTCCGGGTTTTAGTTCGGGTGAGATCGGTAGAAACAGTTATATAATGCATTTTACATTATATTACAAGGGTTTAAGTTCGGTCATGTCCGGGCGGTAGAAACAGTTATATAATGCATTTTACATTATATTACAAGTGCACAGCCTTACGTTCGGTTGGACTCGGAAAAGATCGATAGAAACATATAATGTATTTTACATTATATTACAAGTACAAGTACGGCAACTGTTAAACTTATATACTCGACTAAAACGTTCTATACCAAGAGAGACGCCGTAGCTCAATCGGTTACGTCGTGGACTTTGGCTCTGGTGGTAGCCGGTTCGAATCTCAGTGATACCCATACTTTTTTAAAAGAAAATAATTTAAATAAAATTAAAAAAAACAAAATGGCGGAAAAACGATGGCGGAAACAAAATGGCGGAAAAAAGATGGCGGCATAGCATGGGTCGGCTCCAGGTGAAGCCTAAATGGGCGTGGTCTAAGTCACGTGACCAAATCCGGCCCTCTGATTGGTTTTACGCTATAGTACCGTCGTCTCTACTCATATGTATATATAGTTAAATTTTTATTGTGGTTCGTGTTGAAAAGGTTTTCTGTTAATGTTTTTGTATGGTTTTATTATACAGAGTGTTCATAAAGTTAATTTAACCCCTTCATTATTTTTGTTACTGAAAATAAATTAACACAAATTTGTAAATATCTTGTGTTGCATAACAGGAAACATTGTTTTACACATCTGGCCCTCTAAGATTTTGGGAGTTTTAATGAGGTAAGGGGGGCTAACAATTTCAAATATAAAGGTATTTCATGTTAGACACCATTGCAAATCTTATTAAAAGAGAAACAAAATGGCGCAACTAGAGCTTATATCTTGCTTCGTTTCAACGTAATGGGCAATCAAAGTTATTCCTAATATGAATAAATTAATAACCTGCTTTCATGTTATGCTAACAGTATTATTTTAAAGAACTTTGATTGTCCATTACATTGAAACGAAGCAAGATACTAAGTTCTAGTTGGCGCCATTCTGTTTTTCTTTTAATAAGCTTTTCAATGGTGTATAACATGACCTACCTTTAGATTTGAGATTGTTTACCCCCCCAACCCATTCAAGCCTACCAAAATCATAAAGGTTAATACATGTCAAACCACTTTCCTGTTACGCAACACAAGATATAAAATATACAAAGTTTGGTGAAATAGTTTTCAATAACACAAATAATAAGGGGGAAAAATGAACACTTAAATCCTAAATGTCGTATACTACCAATTTTGTGAAACATACCAAAGTAAATGTAATAGAAGATTTAATACCTTGTCAGCGAGGTTTTGGTATTCAAGACTTAAATAATTAATATTAATAGTAAAACAAATTAAAATATGCCAACATTCTAGCTAAGATACTAGTATTATATAATATTTGCCCTAATGATAGCTGTATTGGTTATTTAAATCACAACGGATGTTACAAACACAAGTAGAAACATTATGGTACAGTACACAGATATTGTGTAAGAACAGTCGTAATATGAGAAAAAATAGATAAAATAGCATACAATATATTAACATATTGATACATCAAAAATTAGTAAAAAAACGTTAAACAAATACAAAGATGAATTTGAAGCGGACGTGAACCAAGGAGAGGGAAATGTGGCTGCAATATGAGGTCTTCTTCTAAAAAGATTTCAGTCGTCAACATGTAAAACCTCTTCAAAATAAGTCTATTTTATTTTCAAATTGAAAAAAATCTTTCAGCATAGTTAAAGTTAAAAAATCAAATATGAATAATCAAATGTTAAATATTAAAATAGAGATGTAAAACTGTTTTAATTTTAGTTTTAGAAACAATAAAATCGAAAACATCATGATAAAATCAATACATTTAAAGTAAATTCTAATATTAAATAGGTCTAATTATTTCTTAATTCTTCTTTGCAGCATATTAAACGAAAAGTTTAGTTATCGAGAACAAATACATGCTCTATCAAAGGTATGCGTGAATTTTATTGTATACAATATTACAAATATAAATAGCCTACTTAATACTATTTCATCTCGTTCAAAAAATAATCTCATTGGCTTAACTAACTTTAAACGTTATGAAACTATGCATATTTGCATAATTTGAATAATAACTTTTAAATATGCAACCATTTTTAACCTAGTTTTAATAATATTTTCAGGTATTTTCAAAATGGAAATGCAGAATCTGCACAAAACTTTTAGCATATTACTTTATACAAGTCAATGTTACTGAAAAGTAATTCGAAGGAGAATATTTGTTAGTCAACATGTGGTAAACATATTTACCAAATTAAAATTTAATAAACTGAAATAACAGGTACAATTAATTAATTGTAACAGACACAAAGATGTGTGACCTCTTAGCTTGTCTTAAAATAAAAATACTAATTCTTACATCAGTGCAGCATGACTCAGTTCTGATGCTATTATATGTTTATTCACACAACATTAACGTTGTAAAGAGGTGGCGTTATCTTCACGGTTGACACATCATTTATAGTATCAATAAAAAAAAAAACTTTCTTGTTTATCTATTTGCAAAAAGTTTAAATTTACTATTGTAACATTAGTAAAATTTATATAAAATTGTAACCAAAACATTTTTACTAATTTTTAAGATTAGAAATCCAAGCAAATGCAGCAAATATTTATAGAAGCAAAACACAATTACTTGAATGTAATTATAAAATAAACGAAATTGAACTGCAACAGCAAAAAAAAATCTATCAATTTCACAATCATTATAAATACATGTATTTTAAAAGATTATAATTTTCGTTAGAATGTTTAAGAATTTCAGGCATATTAACGAGTGAGAGCCAATATTTTTTTTTTAAATAAGAGGAATTTATATTATTTTTGAGCACTAGAAAATTTAGAAAGTCCAAAATCAAATTTTGAACAAAAGTCACTAATTTATAGAAGTTATATAAAAAAAAATACAATATATACATATTTTATAATACTGTACAAACAACATGTGGTCAACTATCATGAGTTATAGAATTGGTTTGTTTAAGGTCATACATACCGTAAATTGTAAACAAATATTAAATATAAACAATTACAAATTTAATCTAGCCATTTGTATATTCCTACAGTAAATCATCTAGAGAAATAGTTGGATCAATTTAAAATACTTATAACACTTTAGTAATAGGAATATTAAACAGTGTGTATATTATACGTTAAAAGTTCGTTTTTAATTTTCTTAGTGCAAACTTGAAGTCCTCTGCGATAAATTTATCGTAGCATAAAATTAGTTGATAGTAGAATTGAGTTTCAATTGCAGTATTTTATAACTTATGCTTTCCATAAATAAATCTGCTACAGTAGTCCAAACAATTACTTTTATAATGGCGACAACAATCTAACAACTAAGTCAGCAATGATTCCAGTTCTTCTTTTATTTTTAGATGATTATTAAATATAACTGTTTTCGCTTTTAACCACAAAATAATTAACAAAATTAATACTTCATATTCTTTTTATGTCCACAGTTTACGTTGAACGGCCATACTTTGGGACAATGCCGTTTTCTGAATCTTAGGTTTAAATTATCTAGTCTTAGTTTGCATAATACTAACCAAGCCAATTATAAATACATAAAGTTAAATATTTTTACAACCAACACAACCATCAACAGAGCTAACATTATACAAATGCATTTAATAACATTTCACGGGACACATAATATAAACAAATATATTTAAAAAGATTTATAAATAACTCTACTTTTCTTGGAATCCATTTTTTCTAACTACATTGATTGACATCTACATCAGTACGATAATTAAACCATCTAAGATCAATTAAAAAACATATAAAGACTCACAGAATAATTTTTGTATTGATAGTGGAAAATTGCAATAAAACAAAACGATTGCTAATAATAACATAATTTATAAGCTAGTTTATAAATATATAAATTTGTTATTTATATTAACGATTTGCAAGTTTACACATTTATTGTACTTAAAACTAAAATAATCACAAATAAGTAGCAATTTTTATATACGAAATACAATTGAGTATGAATATTTCTTAATGCATAATAATATATTTGCTTCAAGATTTATCTTAAATTATAAACCGAGTAGCTACATTTTAAATGTAATAAAACATAATATATCTACTTTTCTAAATAAATAAGTTTAATTTTAATTTAGATATGAACATTAATATTATATATTAAAATTATTTTTTGTAAATAGGATTCACTTTAGAAACAAATATTATGAATTAAATGCTATATAATGCACAACAGTATAGTTATCCTACGTTTCTGACTTATATAAAAAACAAATTCTTAATATTTTCTATTGTTAATTTACTTATGGAAATAACTTTGTAAGTTTTTCCTAATTTTATATAACATCCATTGTTTTTTTTTTTTTTTAATGAGTTTAAAGCGTTTTTTAATATATCTCTATATATATATATAGTTTAAAAAATATTTTACTTTAGTACATAATAAATATTATATAGTTACTTCCTAATAAATACCATAGTCATAATTTTTGAATCAGAATATTACTTTAAAATAAGTTAGTTATATAGAAAATCTATGAATTGTTATATACAATTTTTCTCGACAGTATATATTCGTCCTATATAAGCTCTAATATATCATTTTGTCAGTGATTTTTTATCTTAGTTAAATAACGAAAAGAAATATACCATATCTGATTACTGTATAATTTTTTCTTTTTTCATGAGAACCGTACAAATCCTAGTTTGAAAATCTCAACAACCCCACTCCCATCACTTCTTTTGTAGTAAAATTAAGAATAGATTAATAACATATTTTTACGTTGAAATGAGAACCGTAGTCAATCAATAAAAATTGTTAAGACCATTGCAAAGTCATAAAAATTAACATCAAAATCAAGGTCTTATTTGTTTCTCTGCAGAACACAAACTTCCTGTGATAAGGCCAACTACTCATCTTCATTATTAAGTAGGTTTTTTAAGGTTCCCGCTCCCAGTGATCAGATTTTGGTTTACTTTTTCCGTCTTTTTTAATAAAATATTCCTTAAGTTTTCAAAAAAAACATCCTTCAAACTCTGTTTTAAATGTTGCGTTTGATAATAAATGCAGATTTTAAAAGGTTTTATAGTTATAGCTCCTAATCTATGGTTGTTCGAATTTTTTAACGATCGACAAATCCAATTTTCAAGTCATACTTACGAAAACTTATTTGGTTTATTAAAAATATGATAATAGTAAAAACAAATAGAATCCACAAAAGTATAACAAATACTGTAGAAACGGCATTACTGTCAGAGTGTTTATACCGTCGAATTTTATAATGAATAACCAATTTTGAAAGTTTTTGGTATAGATTTTTACTTACCACTAGGAACTCTTTTTTATATTCCTAAAACAACGAAAGGAAACACTAAACTACCTTTGTGAAATCATCTACAAGGTTAATTAAATAATATTAGAATAATTAGTCTTTCGACTAAAGTATAGCCATAAAATTGTTACTTTATGATAAAGTGTCATCACCATATTGTATTTCAGCACACAAAGTATAATACAGGATGAATATAAAGAAACTCTAGAATTACAGACACAAGATACGACGGTTACCCTGTTACTTAGTTGTATGACTTTAATTGACGGAAAACCAATGATGAAAACTACCTAAAATAAAAGATAAAATACAAATAGTAAATCATTAGAAAGAAATTAAATATAACCTCTGACTTGTACGTCATTTATTGAGACAGTTGAATAAATTTAATTAATACAAAAAATTGCCTCGTGTAACTCGATGATTGCTGGAGGTTTGATAATAACCTTCACTCACTTCACAAGCGATGCACCACAGCTGATAGAACCACCATTAAAACTTAACATTTTTAAACAATAACGTTCATGTTTAATATTAATTACTTGATTTCATTTATTTGTAAACTCCTGGGTATTGATTGATAGTTAATTAAAAGTGTTTCCCTATTTTATTAGTTACTCCGTAAATGTCAAATAAAAATAAATTTTTAACAGTTTATCAATAGTAGGATCGCTTGCTATTTGTTCGTTTAAAAAAAATATTTTTACTAATGAAATCGAGTCACTATATTTTAACACAAAACAAACCTGACTTTTGCTCTATAACACTATAATTTTAACACAAATTTGAAGCAATTTAAGTTAATGAATATATTAGAAAGGTAATTACCTTGTATTTCCGTCTGACAATCCAATGTTTTCTTCCTGCTTAGGATGACTAGTTTCGACGGTTAAACCGTCATCGTCGGATCCTTGATCATCGTGTTAAAAATTGTATTATTTCCGCCGTTCTGAGGCGTTGTCATCACTGGCATTTACCTAATATTTAAGTGTTCACAAAATAAATTATTACATTCATACACAAATTAAACATTACAATCACAACGATTATATAAATATGTTTGTACAAATGCATAATATGCACGAATATCACGGTCTAATAAATCTTTAAAATTAAGCTACGTAGCAGAACACGTTGTGTGCCGGCCGGTTTCTGATGACTAACTCTATGGTCTATAATAAACATTAAATGTATATTGTTCTTTATTTGTAAAAACGATATTATTTGATTCGAATGCAAGTGAAAAAAATGGACCAAGACCGGGATTTAAATCCAGGACCTTTACCATTCCGTGGTAACCATCTACCGACTGAGAATATTTGTACGTAAGGAAATTATTTATTTATTATTTTATACAATAGTCAATATTTGCTACTCTTCTTCCAAAAAAATTTAATATAAATAAGAAAATATAACTATAAGATTTATGTTAATAAAAAACTTATAGATTTTATATAAATAAGCAATATACAACTGTCATCTTTTACCTGAAATTGACATAATATTTACAATGAAAATGCTGTTAATTTTGTATTTAATTGAAATCTGTAAGACATATTTAATTATATTACTGCTGTATGCAATTTATTATAGGCCTAGTTGGGGATTTGAAATTTACTCCAACCAGTCCAAATCCCTTGCAATTATATAAAGTTTCTCATTTACAATTACGTTTATATTGTTAATATTTATCATAAAAAGCAACTATATTTTTATATCATTTCATATATACATACCTAAATTATCTATAATAATATTATAAAGAGGTAAAGTTTGTTTGTTTGTTTGTTTGTTTGTATGTAGGGGGTAATCTCTGGCTCTACTGAACCGATTGAAAAAATAGTTTTACTAATAAAAAGCTACACTATCCCTGAGTAACATAGGCTATAACTAATTTCGGTAAAAACCTTTTTTTATTTCAATATATTTGTAAATTTAGTCGGAAAAAATCTTAGGTTAGGTTTAGAACGATAAATCTACACATGTATTTACATTTAATACCATAGCAACCAATTGAATAAAATAACAGATAACATAGCTGCTTTAATATTTCCATTAACAGCCGATTTCAAAATTTGAAGCAATTATTTTTGTATTTCCACTTTTTAGGTTAGGGTTTTAAAGTGTAAACATGAGCCTTGCTGGTTCTTTTAACCATTATTAAATGCTGTTATAAAATATAAGACATAATTTGGTTTGAACATTTAAAAATATTTACCAACTTAGTTTTGAGGTTATTATTAATACTACACCTTTATTATAAATAAAACATAACATATGTTTTTAGAAGGTACCATTAGGGGTTGGCGTGCGGAGCGCGCAGGGGTCTCCCCTAGTTACAAATAAAAGCAAAAACGTTGTCCTCATTTCTAATTGTCAGTAAATGTACAGTTACTTATTATTTAATTTATCCATTAATGAGACAAACATTAAATGGTTCAATATACAATTTAGTCACCCTTCTATTGGTTACTTTCCACTGTCACTACCTTCTCCTTCTACCACTTTTTATATTTTTCATAATGATGCACTGTTATTTATACGGTTTAAGCATTTTGAATTATAAAAATTTATTTTTGTTTGTATTATAGAATCGTTACTTTTTGTTTATGGTTAACATTCTTATTTGTGTTCATGGCGTAAACAAAATAATATTAAAACTTAAATGATTGTTGAAAATATGTCATATACATAAAGTGGAACGGAAACAATATCCACCACATCGTGTTTTATTTTCGTCTTTATTCTAAGTTTTTTTTATGTCCTGCTGTTTTGCACTTTAAAGGGGCGCTACCCTGTCGGCCATATTGAATCTGATTCCCATAAATCAGTTTTTTTCTGTTAATTCGTGGAATAAATGAAAAAATTTGGTACTGTCATATGCGGATGTTGTTGCTAAATACATTTTCAAAAACCGTTTTATTGTTTTCATAAACGTATCATATAAATAGTACAAAATAGTAAACGTTATTAATTTTTTACTCAATTGCAAAAAGAGATATTGCAAAAAACCTTAGCAATCAACACCCACAATCTATTTTACTTTAAGACAAAAATACAGCTTTCGTTTTTTGACAAAAACAAAAAAAAATATGCTTAATAGTGAAGGTATTATTTGGTTATTTAACTTTGAAATTGGTACCCAACTTCGCCGTTTTGAATGTAGAGAGCCGAGCCTTAAGGCTAATGAATACGGGACGTAAAACTGTAGTTTTACATGGAATCCGAACCACAGCCAATGATGTCTTTTAAGAAACCATGTAGAAAATTTTTCGGGGTCAATGGGAATTGAACCCGGAACTTTTCCATTGATGGTTGCCATGACGATTGATAAAGCTTTCACGCCTTAACAACCACGGCCATCGTCCCATTATTCTAAGTAACTGGTATACAAAAACAGATTTATTAGCAGAAAGTGTAAACGAAACAATACCGAAAGCGAAACTCAACACCACTTAAACAAAGTTTATGTTGGGACAAAGTTATCTCATCGAATAATACTTTTGTGATTTAAAGTTTTAATTGGATAATAAAATCCATTATTTTATATAAACACACTGTTGAGTCTAAATCATACTAAACATACATTGTCCGCCTTACTTTAACTTTCAAAGCAATTCAAATTTCAAACTGTAACTATGCGACCCCCGCACTTAAAAAATAAACCTTGAACTTGTTTCGGCAGTCAAGTTAATCGTTCATCGAGATCTGTCAAACAGTCCCACCACGCAAAATAGTTTAACTATTTTACTTTATTTAAACTAATTTTTCATGCAACAAAACCGTGATCCACAACTGGATTTGGAAAGTGAATTCACCGTTTTTATTTGCCTAATTCAAATCAATTCTCACTCATTACAACCGGACACAGTATTCTGCTACTAACGCTATTCATTTGTATTTCATTTTTAAACTTTGATTTTCTCTTCTTAATTTTTTACATATTGTGATAAACATTTATTTGAATTGTATTTTTTTTTGTGAACTTTGAATATCATAAAGTATGTTCTCGCAATCTACCAATATAATCCTCGCCACTGAAGTCGCCATCTTGGACAGCCAGCCATGCAGAAAATTTAGTGAAAAAAGGTACTGTGACTCGTTGTTAGAGAGCATAATATTTTTACACATGTTTTTGTTTAAACCACTATTTTAGGTTTCAAATTGATAATTTGTTTTCCATATACATTTTTCTATAACTCTAAAAAAAAATTTTAAATTGCTTTGTAATGTTTCAGAACAGTTTGTGTTTTCTCTTCGTATACTATGTGCATACAATTTATACATAAAAACAAAATTTTTTGTCTTATTGTACACAAAGTAATATTACAAAATGGAAAATCGAACTAAACATTAGGCCCAAAGTGATTTTAAGAATACCTTAACTTCGAAATGTTTATCGTTTCCTATAGTCTAATGCAAAAACTAAAAATTTATATCAGTATAGTATTTTATTGTAAAATAATTGTATTTGCGTGAAATTGCATGTTTATAAGTAGTTATTGTTTTTTTATTTATCATATTTGATTGTTTTGACTGTAATATGAATGCAATAAAAATTATTTGAGGTGAGATAATAAATTAATTATGGAAATGAACTTAACTTTTTGTAAACGTTAGCTCCATAAAATA
Organism: Philaenus spumarius; assembly: GCA_018207615.1. NCBI lineage: Eukaryota > Metazoa > Arthropoda > Insecta > Hemiptera > Aphrophoridae > Philaenus > Philaenus spumarius. Next base: position 11,688 of record JAGFPH010013155.1, read on the forward strand.
TCTAATGTCCCTTTTAAAATCATTGTTCAATAATATGCACACAGAGGTTGGCATTTGACAGTAATAATGAAAACATTTTCTTGTTTTATGGTACATTTTTATATAGGATACAACACATAGAATTATAGCAGTTTATTTTTATACTTTACTATAATAAATACATTTAAATATAGTAGGCCTATGCATAAAATAACTTCAAGCGGTTGTAGTGATTTATAAATTATTTTAATTAAATACTTAAAAATAATAAATTAGTATTTATTTCAAATTTACAACAGTCTATGCATTTTTTACAGGTTTTATTTAAGAAAATTCTACACAACCCGTTTTAATCTACAATTAATTGTAACGAATTGCCTTTTAAAAAAGTTATAAGCATACTTGTTATTTTTAAGGGGTTTTACTGGCCAAAAACAAGAAAAAAAAATGTCTCGAATATTTTTCATTTCTTCAAATTATTGTGTTTTAAGGGGTTTTACTGGTCAAAAAGGAGGAGAATCTAAATTTCTCAAAAATTTTTATTTCTTTAAATTTAAGATTTTTAAGGGGTTTTACTGGCCAAAAACGAGAAAAATCAAATTTTATCAAACATTTTTCATTACTTCAAATTATTGTATTAAGGGATTTTACTGGCCAAAAAAGATAAAAAATTTTCATTTCTTAAAATTTTTGTTTTTTAAGGGGTTTTACTGTCCAAAAACGAGAAAAATCTAAATTCCTCAAAAATTTCTCATTACTTCAAATTTTGGATTTTTAAGGGTTTTACTGGCAAAAAACGAGAAAAATCGAAATTTCTAAAATTTTTAATTTCTTCAAATTTTATATTTTTAAGGGTTTTACTGGCCAAAAACGAAAAAAATCTAAATTTCTCAAATATTTTTTTTTCTTCAAATTTTTGATTTTTAATTAAGGGGTTTTACTGGCCAAAAACGAGAAAAATCTAAATTTCTAAAAAATGTTTCATTTTTTCAAATTTTGCATGTTTAAGGGGTTTTACTGGCCAAAAACGAGAAAAATCAAAGTGTATGAATCATGTTTCATTACTTCAAGTTATTGTATTAAGGGATTTTACTGGCAAAAAAAGATAAAACAAATTTATTTCTTAAAATTTTAGTTTTTTAAGGGGTTTTACTGTTCAAAAACGAAAAAAATCAAAATTTCTAAAAAAATTTCACTTTTTCAAATTTTTTATTTTTAATGGTTCTATTGGCCAAAAACGAGAATTATATAAATAATATTTATTATAAATTGTGTAACATATAAAATATTAACTTTAAGCGATTAATAAGTGATGCGATTAACTTAGGATAAAAAGACTTATTTTGTATATAAACAATGCTTCACAAACCTCATTTTGGAAATTTAAATTTGTATATGTTATTTATTTTTGTGTAAAAAACTTTACGAAATTATTAATTTGTTACGTAAGTGTTATAAAATCATATTTATTGTTTGTTAAAATTACGAAAACATTATTATTTATTACAAATTATGTATACTTATTTCAAGCGATTGATGAGTCATATGTTTATTTTAGCAAAAAATGTGTTAGTTTGTATATGTTAAATATGGTGAAACTAATTTTATTATTTGGAAAATATTTTATCAGCATTAAATAGTTAAAAAGAAAACTTAGAATTGTTTGTTAAAAAACCACAGTAAAATAATCCAAATTTCGTTTAAAGATTTCTTAAACCTGTTAGAGACAGATTCAAAACTTACTCATTAAAAGTTGATTCCCTGAGAGAATTGTTTGCTGTTACAACTTGTAAAGCTTTGTGTTCTGATTTTTACCTTATATCGCGTTTCTTATTCAGTATTGTATTACAATTGAACATTTGATACTTTTCAACTAAATAATGTAGCCAATAAATAGTAAATAGTGTATCTGAATGTGGTTGAGTTAAATTTTTTTAAATATTTTGTGTTATAAAAGTAATATTTATTATTTGTTTAGATACAATAAATAAAGGTTTTTATAGTTGCATACAGAATCTGATCTTCATTCCGTAAATAATGTTAAGTACTTGTTTCACGATAAGCGCTAAAAATCGTGTTTTCCTTCAGTTTGCAAACGGACGTGATTATTAAAATTCATTTTTCGAAGCGCATCTAGTCCCAATTCCTTTCACCGTTGTTAATTTTTTTTTATATTTCTGCCTACGTTAATCAAACAAAAATTAAATATATAGAACAGTAATTCGAAAATTAATAAAGTGTTGTAAAACAGTTATTTATTATATACTTAAATAGCATCATTAAATTAAATCATTAGACGGGGAAACCTAAAAATACTATTACGTAATTAATTATATAAATAATATTTATTATAAATTATGTAATATATAAAATATTAAATTTAAGAGATTGGTAAGTGCTATGTTTACAAAATCTTATTTTCGGCTACATAGCTGTCCCATTTTATCAATTAGATGAAAGTAATCGAAATTGAAATATTTTTACAGTTTTTAATATAACTTATGAATAACCAAATTTCAACTACCTAGCTTTATAAATATTATTATGAATTATATTTTATATATAGGTGTTTTATAGCAAGTAACTTAGTTAGTCACAGGTACCAAAAATGCGTTTTGTTTGCTTTTTATAAGTACAATTTACAAAAGAAGTGTAATACATTTTAGCACTCTAGGTTAAAGAAAAGTATGAGAATTGTAATGTATTGTTTTAAGGGTGTTTTTTTTTTAAATTTTCACTCCTAAACGAAAGTAATCGAAATGGTAGTGCATTAATCTTCCAATTTACTAAGTATGAAACTAATTTGTCAAACAACAGCTCTTTAGCTTAATGGGAAGAAAAACCATTTATGTTTATTGTAAAAATACTGTCACTCATTAGACGAAACTATTTAATTTGCATATTTTATTATTTCTTTACTATTGAACACTTACAATTAATGTGCAACATTTCAGCTGTCTACTTGTATAGGAGTTAGCAGAATCAATTACATTGTTTTAGGGGCTGTTACTAAATTTTCACCTCTTAGGAGAAAATGACAAAATGTAAAGCTGGTTTAATTTTTATAAGTATCTTGTAAGAAATACATGTACAAAATATCAGCTCTTTATCTTTAAGAAAAGTATAAAATTTGTTTTGTCGTTTTTAGCGGTTGTTATCACATTTTTACCCCAAGCAGCAGGCAATAAAATGTAAAACAGGTTTACTTTTTATAGGTGTCTAGTAAGAAATAAATATACCACATTTCAGCTTTAAGGAAAGAAAACAAATAATGTTTATCGTTTTTAAGGGTTGTTATCACATTTTAACACTTTAGCATCACCTAAAAAATGTCAAACTTATTTGTTTTTTATCTTTACCTTGTAAGAAATAAATTTACAAAATTTCACTTCTCTATCTTTAAGGCTATTATAAAAATAAATATTTAATGTGTTAAGGGGTTATTATTAAATTTTAACCCCTAACAGAATGAAACGAAATTAATGTAAAGCTGGTTTAGTTTTTCTATGTATCTTGTACAAAATAAATGTATTCAATTTTAGATTTCAAGCATTGAGGAAAGTATAACAAACAAAATTTATTGTTTATTGGTTGTTTCAATCCTTAAAGACCATCTACTTTAAAATCTTTTCTTATTACAGCTCTAGTAAATATAAGCAATATGTGCACCAAATTTGACTTACGTAGGCAGTACGGTATTTGATATATAAATAAACAATAATTATTGTTTTATAGGTTGTTTCAACCCTTAAATGCCTTAAATATTTTGAAATCCTGTATTATTGCTCCTTTAGGGTCTATGAACAATACGTTTTAAAAATTGCACGTTCCTAGGCTTTGTAGTTTTTGAGATGTATAACAAACAATATTAATGCATTAGGGGTTGTTTCAAAATTTAAAGGTCAAATTTTTGAAAATAATTTCTTTATTTGCTTCTAGGGCCTACGAGCAAAATGTGTACCGAATTTCACGTTCCTAGGCAGTATGGTTTTAGAGATACTGTGATCACAGTGTGAGTGAGTGAGCGAGTGGGTTTCCGATGTTATATATTACTAGGGGAGACCCCTGCGTGCTCCGCACTCCAACCCCCAATGGAACCTTCTAAAAACATGTGTTATTTATGATAAATGTGTGGGATTAATAATAACCTCAAAACTAGGATTGTAGATCATGTCAAATATTAAAATCAATTTATTTTGTATATTTTATAACAACAGTTATAATAAAGGTTAAAAGAATCAGTAAGGCTCAGGTGTACACTTAATCAAAAACCTAACCAAAACGTTACTCACTATCAATTACCGTATATTATCAATAAATAGGTATATTATATGTTTATTTATTTTTAATTAGGATGTAACATAGTTTTTTTTTAAATTCTTTAATGCAAGTTTTTATTGGTTTGTGTGTGTTGAAACATGCGTTGTGTTGGTTCAGTGTAGGCCTAACTTAAAATATTATTTTGTACTAAAAGCTGGACATCTGAATCAACTGTATTATCTGTTATTTAGAGAATCATTATTTACTTCCACGAAAGCCGCTGGATTAGTTTGCTTCTTATTATAAACAGCTGTTTTTTATAGAAATGTTTTTATAACCTCCTGAATACTATAAACATCATTATTTATATCCACGAAAGCAGCTGAATTAGTTTGTTTATTATTATAAACATCTGTTTTGTACAGAAATGGTTTTTAAATATTCGTTCCATGTTAATCTTGTTGGGAAAACCTGACTTTTGAGATTAGCTCACGCCTTTAAGGACAAGAATTTTTGACATCTAAAACCTTATTGCCAAACTTCGAAATGAGACGAATTTTTTGACAACTCAAACATTAAATTTGGTCCAGAAATAATGAGGAGTTGTGTTCACAATTAAATGCTTCACGTATTATATGTGACGATATAGATGTAACATAGATAAGTATGATTTTGATCTACTTATTTAGCTAAATTTTCATGTAAAAAGTGTGTGAATTTCATTATTTATGTTTAAATGTGAGACAATACATTTAATTTTATAAATGATAACTATGAAGTAAAAGCAAATTTAAAAAAAAATTATTAAAATTTATATAGTTCTGAAAGAAGAAAAACAGCCTTTTTAGTAAACGTGAAAGAAAAGTAAATGTTTTAACTATTATTATTATTATTTCGAAATAGATTTCAATGTTTTTAATTGCTTATACAGAATATACACATCAATACCTTTCCGTTAAATACAATTTGATTGTTAAATAAAAAAAAACAAAATAGATTGGGAATTGCTTTTCAATCATGGCAAAAACATATGCATGAAATGATTTGACAACTAAACGAACTGTCAAGTCATGACAAAGGATTCAATACACGCTCCCTATTGGCTGTTAAAGAAGAAAATTTACTACCATATAACCATCGACGCTATTGTGGTGTTATTTCTTCCGTTAATTGCATGTCCATCAATAAGCTGAAATATATTTTATAATGTTTAAAATGCAAACGGTATCTTGCAGACGTTTGAATGTGTATTCATACTTGTATTCTGTTTTAGCGACTTGTTTCTGTATATTTGTTTCAGTATGTTAATCAGACTTCAATCACAATCAAGCGAAA
>JAGFPH010013155.1:17361-27449 GCA_018207615.1 Philaenus spumarius
AAAAAAAGTTGTTTTACTAGACCTGCATAAAACTACTGTTGCTAAGCGGTGAATTGTAATGAGATATCTTTAGTTTGCGGCGGGAATACAAAATAAGTACAGTACATACAGTATACTCGATCCATTCGAAACTGTGTGTGTTTTTCGTGACATTATCTGTTAATTTTTTTATTTAACAATTTTGAATTAATGTAGTCTTTTTTTAAATAGCAGTTTACTTCTTTTTCAATAATTTAACGTTTGTTCCAAAGTTCCACTATTAATATATTTTTCTTATGGTTGCAGGTGATGCCTTACAAAAATAGAAACTGTCTTTGCACATACGTTTATAACACCCTGTCTGTTCAAAAACAAAAAGGATACAAAATATGTTAGTTAATGCTAGATAAAAATCATGGCAAATCTACAATATGTCATCAAACAGAAAAATAATAACGAATCCAATTTTAAATGTTTAAAACCAAATAGACCTCACCTTATGATAATCATCTAGAGAATATTATTATGTACAGAACAGAAATTCTAACCTGTTCTTAAACCTGGGTTATGATAAAATACGATCAATGTAAAATATAATACATTTAAATTAGTCACGTTATCATTATATAATTGGCACTGCACTAAATGAGTATATAAATAAATTCTAATAAATAATTGCACTTAAAGTAAGCTAGATTTATTTTATTCTAAAGTCAAAACTTTTCGCATTTATATGAAATCAATATATAACTATTAGTTACACAAAACCTGTCAGCCCAACAGTTTAGTATTAAATACAAATACAAAATACAATGCATTAAGCTTTAGACGTATTATTCCGATATCACCATTGTGGAATACAATCAATTTATATTTGATTCGATTATTTGAAAAACCACTTATATGTTCATTTTTTCCAAAATTTATTTGTTGCGTTTCCATCATATTTTATCATAAATCCATGTTTCTATAGAGAAACAACTGAAGTCAAGTCATCCATTTTGGTTTTTATATAGCCTTGTAATTTGTGTTTATTTGAGAAACAATTCTTGTCATGAGGGGTTTCTCAAATAACCGAACCATAAGTAAAATCTAAACAAAAATTTAACAAATGCAAGCAACAAAGCACGGAATAATACTTCCATAAATATCCTCGAGTAAGGTCTTTAAATAAAATAGAATAGAATCAATATTCAATACATAAAAACAATATAATTATAAAAGTAAAAACTAACTGAAATTCTTCAAATATTCAATGAGCAATTGTAACATTAAAATTTCAACCTTTGAAGTGAATCAAAATTATACATATTGTTACTACATGTTGACTACGTTTAACACTACTGCGCCGGCAAATCAAACCATTTTGCTAAGATGGAAAGCTAAAGTCAAACTGACGCCGCGAAATGAATCTTGTTTTTACATACACTGTCCATTTGAGTTTCATGCTCATCCACAAAATGTGTATTAAAAAGTGTAACATCGAAAAGTATAAATCATCTAGTAAACGATTAGTAGTTTTAGAACGATATCTCGATATTACAAGTAACTTTAACTAATTAAAAGTAAATATTAAATATTTTGAGAACATTTTACGAAAATGAAGTTCTTAAAATAAGAGGCTATATCATATTTAACGAAATATTGAGATATTAGAAACAAATTAAACAGTTAACAAACAATTTATTTAACATCAACCCTTTTCAATGAATATACATAAAATTTGGTTTATTAAAAAAAATCTTTATTTTTTTATATGTTGTATTATTAATATTATAGTTTTATTTATGTATGTTGGGTCGATTCACCGTCCCCGAGATAAAACAAACAGTATATAGCTCAAGATTTAACAGCTAATGAACTGTTCTTTGTTAAATAATATGTACATCAGATTTTATATTTTAATTGATTTCCCATTTAATTTCCCAAAATAAATTCCAATTTTCTGTATTTGTGACCTTCATTAATTAATATTGTGAATGGATTGTTATATTTAAAGGAAATAAGTGTATTACTAAAGAGTTTTATAAAGGCCTATGCATAGTAGTTAAAACCGTATTAATAAGCCAAACCTATAATTTATTTATAATTAATAATAACAATCAATCATTTATAATTACAATAATGTTCTTGATTTTTTTAAACCTCCTGCAGCTAAAAATAAATTTAATAAATTCATTCGAATTTATTAAAAAAGAGAATTTTAAAATACATATATATTGTATTTTAATTTTTAATTTTTTCTTTAATATTAAAATTATGAATGATATAAAATTTATAATGGCAAATGTCTTCAATTTCAAGTAGAATTATTTCAATGTATGATTTTGTAAGAAGTTATGAGTATGATTATAAATAAACTTTTGTAGTATATTTTAACTATGGCTTTGTTGTGCATATTTAGAAACAAACATTTACAAAATAACAAATGAATTACATTTAAAACCTAAAATCAAAATGTCGTTTAGGGGTGCTACATAGTTTTTCTTGAACTTGTCGAATTCTTATCGTTTGTAATAATTACTTTCACTGCATAATAGAAACAAAATGACATATAATAAAAATAAACAACATCATTTGTATGATCGTTTAATTGTTATTTATAGTATGTTGGTACTATAAAACCCCAAATCAATTCATGTCTTACATCGATTACTAAAAGAATGGCTTAATGTCTAAGTATTATAGACAAAGTTGTGTTTTAGTCTCTGACGGTATTATGGTGTGATATTTCCGTCAAACGCTACATTTAGCTACATAATTGGCTTTCAAGAGAGATCGACCTATACATCATAGCTTGAACATAAATGATTATGTATTTCCTCATTTACATATAAATCGAAAATATTTTAAATAGGACCACCACAAAACAATAGACATTTTTAAATATTATGTAGAGGATAAGGATTCGGTTTCAACATAACTTTAGTGTGTTCAAGTCAAACAATACCAATATTTGAGTTAAATTATACTATGTATAATTTATATAATATATACCATATAAAGATCACAATCTTGAAAAATCCAAACATATGACATATATATATATATATTGCAGTATTTAAACAATATTACCTGCATACAAATTGCATATGATTTTGTATTACAATACTAACATTGCTAGCTTAAAAAATTATATATTATCGGTTTAAATTAACAAATTTCTTTTAATCATATACTGTGTAAGAAACATAAATCAAACTCATAAAATATTGTGTACATTTAATGTTTAATTATATTGAAAATTTTACTTTAATAGCCTAAAGATTAATTGATTTCTAACTGATAAAATGTTACCAAGTGGTACGACTAGCTGGCCAGCATGCGTGAAGTGTGTCGTGTGTTTTATGTTTTTTTATTTATTCATGTGGGACATGTGCTGTTTTATTTCGTGTTAGGTGTGCTTTTTGTTGTTTGTGTTTTATGCTTCTTATGACTTGACAATGAAAGCGTAGAGTAAGCTTCCGAAACCGGTCGTCGCCAGTTAAAGGACAGAACTGTTGACGGTAGGCAAGGTATGTAACCTAGTTTATTAGATATAAACACATTACTTTTGTAATTAAATCTTTCGTGACTTTATACTAAGAATGTAATACAAAAATTATTAAGATATGTAAGAAATTTAGCATTAAAAGATAAGTAATTTAATAAAAGTTTATCTAAGTTTATTTTAAAAAGTCATGTCTTTTAAATAATAATTTATTTATGTAAATTGAAAACTTCTATTAAATATTATATATTTATGTACTTACCAGTATTAACAAAACCCATTATACAATTAAAAAAGTATAACGTTATGACTTAAATATCTTACACTCATCTGAGGCTATGTATTGTATAATAGTTTGTCATTATGTAAAATAACCAAATCAGCTAGTTTAGCTAAATAATTGATAATTTTTTGCAGTTATTGTTCATAAAATCTAGTACAGATTAGTTCAGGCAGTAACTATCTTAAAAATGTATGAGGTTGTCCAGATAATATGAATTAGCTAGTACGAGTTCGTCAAAGCTATTAGTGTCTTAATAAAATTACTACATTACCTAACCCTAAATTGATGTACATAAATCATTTTCAACTCAAACCACACAATACCTTAAAATCATTACTCACCTAGATTTAAATTCTTCGTTTGCCAACTAGTATCTCTAATATTTACAAGGAAGTACAGTATAAGTATTTATGTTGGACTATTTATATAAGTAGGGTAAACATTAAGAACTAATGTCCTCAACACTGTTTTTCTTTTGTCTACACTTGGGACTTTCCAAAAACTCAAATTCCTATAAAACAATTCAGAAGTTAACATAATGCTTCTCCAATTAAAATTTGTTTCGACATACACACTGTCTACAAAATTGATGTTATTAGAAATTAATACACAAATGGATAGTGTGGAATAAATAAGCCGTGGGCAATATTATTATAGGGAATACTTTAAAATTTTACTTTATTTTATAAATATTTTAAATAATACTTTGCTTTTTATTTACAGTTTAAAAGTTTGGGTTACATAAACTAAGGTACGTCTTGTTATACAAGTATATGTATAACAGGTTGTTGTTCTAGATACTGGTCTGGATTTAGTAAAACAATTTAAAATAAAAATAATTATTGAAAATTACAGCTATGAACGTTCTATATACTTTCAATGCCTTTTAACACAGTTAAAGTACACGAATGCTTAATTGTATTTAAACAGCAAGAGATCTTTTGGGACCAACTAAAACGATTACGTGAGCAACAGGTGAGGCCTAACTTGCAGATACTCCTCGTGGGGTCGCTTCTCTTACCCTATCTGAATATGTTCTGTCTTTATATATTGACAAATACAGTTCAAATATTAAGACAAAACTAGATGTTTTATAAAAAAAATAAGTAATTTCAGGTTAAATTAATTAATCAGACGAAATCATACACAAATCATTTCAGTTATGAAACGTTGGCTGCAATAACAACAGGCTATAAAATGACATGTATTAAATTTTTGGATAATTTAGTGGCTTGGTGTTAATAGAAAAAAACTTTACGAACAGAACACATTTACTTTATTTGCTTGCTAAATTTGTGGGTATACGTTTCCAACACGGTTTATTTAACATTAACATATCGACAGTATGCTGCGGTAAAGTTAACAAATAGACTAGAGAAACTCATTTAAGCTTTAACTCCTTTCTTTGATCCACACTTATATTTAGACATCTTATATATAAAATAATAGTTTTTATTAAAGTTTCAAAGTAATATCTAATCTAAAGTCAATATAGTAAATAATAGGTATTCACTACTTTTATAACTTAACATGGAGTTATAATAAATAATAAAAATAGCGAACTAGAATTACACCAACTATATTCTAAACCATACTAAACAAATATATCCATTCTATTGTAAAGCACAAATATAGCTGTTGGTGAAAATGCATGTTGTTAAGAAATAGCATTACGTTCATGTTGGACGTGGTATGTAAACCACTGATTATTTTACTAAAACCTAAAACACTTTATTTATTATATTATCACGGAACGTGGTAGCGTTCCATGTATTATAACGCCTCAGAACTGTGGTATAGAATATATAATGGAGTGCATACCTTAATGTCCGTCTACAGCTACAGTCCTTTTTGTCCTTTTCTTTTTTGTTGGGACTAAAGGTTTCGGAGTCAAAAATCAATTTTCAAGTCACAAGAAATATAAAGTCTAAGAGCTATAAATGAACTCACAAACTTATTACAACTGGTGCTTCGACAGAATTATTTTTATTTCCACAACGCGTACTACATTCAAGAAGAGGGACTAGCCTTTGGCTTCCCTTTATCAAGCATACTAGCCGATGTTTACTTAAACTATGTTGAAAACACCCACATTTTTTTCACAAAGGAACAACCATGCCAGTAAAATAATATTTTTCCGTCGATATGTTGACGACATGATATTATTCTACAAAGGTAATAACCGGCAGTTGGAAATGCTAAATAAACTCTTCAATAACATTAGCCCTATGTTGAAATTCAATTTGGAAACGGACGGACTTTTAAACTTTTTAGTCTTGACTCTGAAAAAACAGAAGAGTGTACTTGAATTCTCAATAAATCGAAAACCAACTGCTACGAACCACATCATCCACGCCACATCGTACCATCCCGCAGCTCATAAAATGGCAGCCTACAACAGCATAGTACATAGACTTTTGATAATGCCCCTAAATCCATAAAATTATAATAATGAAGTATCTATAATCAAACACACTGTCTTGGCTAATGGTTATAATAGTACGATTGTGGATTAAATAATAAATAAAGAAATAAAAAAAAACAAACCGCATTGCAATGTTGAAACAAGAAGACAAACCGAAGTTTATATCTGTGGAATACGGCGAAAAACTGCACCACACAATTAAACAAGAGTTAAAAAAAACAAAATATAATTTTATCCCAGAAAACCTCCAACAAACTGGAAAAACAATTACATTTTGGCAACAACAGCAACAATAGACAAACGTCACAACAAACTGGCATTTACAAATTAAAATGCTCCGACCGCCCTAAATTTTACATCGGACAGACAGGCCGTTCATTTAGATTCGGACAGACAGGGAACACAAAAATCTAAGTTCGCAGAACGCCTAGTCGAAATAGTTAAATTGATAGTTTCAAGAATAGTTTAGAAATTCTACACCTATGTAAAAAATCTCTGTTCATGAACACCCTTGAGGAATTAAAAATTAATAACGCGTTCAGAAATAAATACGATAAAGTATTGAATGATAAACTTAAATACAACTCCAATGTACTGTTCAATACAATAGAGGAAATTAAAACGGACAAGCACAAAAAGTTGATAAAGACTACCGGAGATAAGCAGGTGGGGGTAGGTTAGATAACATTTCTAGTACCATTACATTTCAGTCGAGACATATTCGTTGGCCGATAATGACACGTGACAACATTGTTATAAATTATTTATGATGTGTTCAATTATTTAAATGTTTATGTAGTGTTGTTAAATGTGACTCCGTGAACAACTACGTGTGTTTGTGACTTGAAAATGGATTTTTTACTCCGAAACCTTTAGTCCCAACAAAAAATAAAAGGTCAAAAAGGACTGTAGACGGACATTAAGGTATGTAAACCATTATATGGTCTAAAAAACTTTATCTAATTATCAATTAATTTTATAAGAAAAAACTGTATTTAAAATGTATTTGAAGGTACGCATCATACATTTTCTTCGTACAACTTGTAAAATCAATATTTGTATCAAAACTTTTAAGCCATGCTCATATAATTTATACTAGGGGAGACCCCTGCGTGCTCCGCACGCCAACCCCCCCCCTCCCTGTGTAGCCAGCAAGGCTCAGGTCTAAACTTTCATAAAAACCTAACCTAAAATTTAGAAATACTAATAATTGATTTAAAATTTGAAATAAACTGTTAATGAAAATATTAGAGAATACAGCTGATTACTCAATCAACAATAAACATTATTTATTTATTTTGGTTCAGTCTAGGCCTAACTTAAAATATATAGATAATTGTTGCCCGTCGATATTCGGCGGATACAGCTCCATTTGTGGTGAGTGGAGAGGTAGGCAGAATGATGGTGCGAAACATGTATAAAATGTACTTTTTAAAATGCTATTTCCTTCCAATTATTTTTCTTGCAGCAAAGTTAAAGAAGAAAAAAATGGTTTCGACAATCAGTGAATTTAACTAATATTAATCTTATACACATAATCTAATTTTTTGGGATGTCAATACAGATATTAAAGAAAGGAGAAAAACCCATTACCTTGCATAAATAGTACAGTTGCCGACTACCATGAAAAATATTGCAATTTAAAACTGTAGGCCTATTTGTAAAATGTTTTATTTATGTAGGCCTTAATTATATATCAAGATAAAGATACAAATGTTATCTTTTGATTGGTTTTTATTTCATATTGATTACCGAAGTTAAACGAAAGTGTACCTTCCATAAATTTGTATAAATGAATAAATTCATTGTTGATAAAAGGTTGTATTTATATTTCACTTTATAACCTCAAAGCAAATCTTATAAGTATTATAGCCTACCTTAATTTTAGAACTCATTAGAAGAATTACATTATTGATGAATTGTAATTGTTAACATAACCCCAAAATACAATCTATGCTAGGTTTTATACAGATGATGAGTTAAATCAGCTGTTATAATATATGAGCGTTTTATCTTCTTCTGTTGTTAGGCAAAAACCCTTGTTTCTTAACAATCAGCTGATTAAAGAACTGTAAAATAAAATCATTGCAAAGGTTTGAAAATGTTGATTTTTTTAATTTAAAAAAATTAAAATAACGTAAAAGTAAATAAAACCTGTTAATATAGAAAAGTTTTGCTTTTATTTGGTATAAACTGAATGTAAAATGGTCCAGTGAAAGTATCAGACGAACTGTCCAAAGGATTGAAAAAGTTGACTTTTTCTCCCTTGTTAAATCTCCATAAGAAAAGTTTATTTTTAATTTTTGACCCACTTAACGTAAATATTTTCAAAATACAAATAAAATCTGCTAATATAGGACCGAAAACCTTTGTTTTGGTAAAACCCGCATGTAAATCGGCCCAGTAGAAGTCTCAGACGAACTGTCCAAATGTTTTTTTCCTTACGGCTTTAAATATATAGATAAATATAATTGAGGTATACTACTTACCAAAGTTAGGATTTTAAATAAGTGCACAGTTTTATCGTAATTTAGTATCCAGTTGAAATGATTTAAGTTAGATCATTTATTATTTATTTTTTGTTATTATTATTATTATATAGTATGTGATATAATTGTAGTATTGAATTGATTTGAATGTAAAAAACCTCTTTCATTTTGATAAGACATATTTTATAGATTGTCATTGAAAGACATAAAAATCAGATTGTGACAAAACACATTGCGACTACATGTTTGAAGGTGTAAGAAAAACTTTAAAATGTAGGTAAGAAAATACCTCTTTTAAACGTGTATTGTGTAAAGAAGAAATTAGCTGTTGGGTAAACAATGATTCAATTTTACAGGCATGCCTAAGCTTAACGACAATGTAGGTAAATTATTGAACAAATACGGAAAATTACATATAAGTAAATTTTTATGATATTTACAAGAATAGCTATATACAATTTTTAAAACTACACACCATACAGATAGTTTCTATGCAAATTTCTGCAGCAGTATGTACTGTATGTTAATAGATAAATAACCGTTAAAATATAATACTAAGTATTATAAAAATAGTATTATTCTAGATGCAAAATTGGATAAATGGACATTAGTTTTTTGTTTGGCTAGTGATCTTAAGTATTGTGTCTTTTATGTCCTTAAATTTTAAACATCAACTATTTTGTAGTACATGTTAACTCGAATCAAAACTGTCACATAATTCTTTGTCTGGAGAGTCTGTATGTAACATTGAACGAGCGAGAGTTAAAGAAATTTAGCAATGAAACTAGTGACAATCTATAACAATGAAGATATCAAACTAATTTTCATTTTACAAACTAGCTTGCATTAATTGTATTTGTTAAATAAAGAAACAGGCTATTCACATTTTTTTTTTTTGACTTTCATCATAATTTATGTAGTTATCTTGTTCGGTAATTTTTTTAAATTGATAGGCTGTATAACAAAAAAAATTTTGTGCGATTTTAATGATTTTTAAAACAATGAGATTTTATATATCTGGTGTATAACAATGTGCATATCAAGATGTTTCTATGAATTAATTTATTTTCAAAGTTTCAAGTATACAGTAACCAATACCATAATTACGCAAGTATAATATTTTTACCAGTAAGTAATTGACGACGATTTTTTTGACGGTGATTTTTTAGCTAGTGGTCATGAATAAGCCACAAAAACAATTATAATTCTAGGGTTACGGTTATAACGAAATATGACCAAACTTATTTCTTCAGCTCCTTTTAAAATAGCTATATTTAGTAAAATAACATTGGTAGGCCCTATACATTTTTACTTAGTACAACAAACCAACTACATTAAGATGATATTTCAGAGAAAATCTTTCATAATATCAAATATATAGTGACTTATAAAACTATATTATATCTGCACCAAAAAGTACAA
>JAGFPH010013156.1:977-25745 GCA_018207615.1 Philaenus spumarius
GAAATAGATGCCTTACTATACAAAATTACTTACCTAACTGGTGTAAGTTTACAACAGGACATTTATTTCAGGTGATGACTTTTTTTTTACATACTTCCGGTTTGCGCCAATCTTCTTCTTTTATTAAGACCTTTTAAATGAGGTGTCACTCAATAGGGGTTCTTATTTAAAATTTATGATACACCAAAAAACTCCATTTTTGATCATGTTAACAATCCCCAAAGCAAATCTGTCTATTTCTATTAATAAAAAAAAAAATAATAATAGGGGTTGGGACTTTTAACCCTCAAAGTGGCAGACTGCAGCGAGAATTTACATATATATTCATAATCGATAATTTAACCCACTTACAATAATCCAATCGTAATAAAACTGGCACCATTGGAAAGGAAATGAAATGAATTAAATTTTAATTTTTGTATTTACAACTTTTTCGTAAAACATATATTTACATACGTAATCATCGTTTTAAAATATGCATATTGTGTTACAGATATTTCCGCAGGCGAATCTGCATACAATTGTACTGTTATTTCCCACTTCTTCAACGTTCAAGACTATCTACACAAATATTTCTTTGGCTATTATAAAGATACCATTGGATTCGTCAAGATTTTATCTTTCTGTTGGTACCTTCTAATCAGATGTCACTATCAAAATAGTATTTTTTCCAAGAATTACTGTAAACCCTTGCGATTGGACAGTTTTTCAACCAATGAAACAGCCCATTTGTCAAGTGATTTTACTCCTTCCATATCAAATGTTTTGACAGATTTCTTTACACCATTTTGTACAGCAAAGTCTGAATTTTGTAACGGTGGGAATTAATCCAGAAATAACCGGTTTTTTGTCTGTCTAGACGACAATTGAAATGTACATAATTATTACGTTCTAGTGAGAAAGTCTAGCGCGTGGGTTCCCACGGTATTCAAATGTCCCGTTCTATACGCAGTGTGTAGACTGGCGACTTTTCATTAGATTGATGTCATTTTGTTATTCAAATAAATATAACTCAAACACTTTTGTGAACTAAGGAAAGAAAAGTATACCGTTCTTTTCTTTGATTTATCCTCTACACTTTGTTATAAAAATATTTCATTTTTGGGCAAAGCATATATTAGTAAATGACGTTATAATCTAGGGCTAGGTTTGTTACCAGTCGTGTACTTGGAACATAAAAACAGTTTTTTTCAAAATAAAAAATTTGAAATTGATTAATGTTTTTATACAGTTCTATTTAGAACTAAATTACAAAACTTTTTTACGCTTACGAAAAAAATACAAAAAAATGTTTACTACTTGTTAGGCCTAAAGTTGAACTTTTTCCTTTCGTTACTGAACATTTTTTGTTTCTTGAGCTAATAACTTTTAAAATTTCAAAAGAAACTAATTTTAAGTGGCATATTTGAATTCTTTGAAGTTTTGTCTAAAAAAAACCTATTGAACATTTTTGGATTGGGGTTCATTTACTATTTTTGGCGAATTTTTAAAAATATGCTTGCAAAACGCTATAAACGGGCTTTTTAATTTCAGCTTTAACTATGCCAGTTCTATGGTTAAGACACCTGGTATATAAATTCTTTGAACCTTACTCTACAAAAAAGCTATGAAACACTTTTATATTCTTGTATAGTTACTATATTTGGCGAATTTTTGAAATAAATGCTTGCAACACTCACCGAAATGGCTTTCCATTGCAGTAAGTTATCAACAGTTCAGTTGTAGGGTTAAAATTAGTTTGTTCAAGCCTCGAGTATAATTTGACATTAAATATGCATTAAGTGTACCGGCATTAATAGTTAGATAGTTTTTTGGAAGAAGGTTTACCTTTCAGATGTTAACAATCCACTACTTATTATTTAATCAAAGATGCCTCCAAAGTCGTTAAAAGTTTATTCAGGATTAGCTTGCTGTTTCTTACTTCTACTTTCATTCTTTAAAATATTCTTATAAATTCCTTTTAAAAATTACTGGATTAATAATGTGTGTGGTAAAAAATACTGCATTTGAAATTGAATTTTTATCATGATAACTAGTGGACCCGCAATGCTTTGCTATTGCTTGATTTAATTTAAAGTTTAGTTATTCCATTACATTACATTGACTTAAATAATAAAATTGGGAAAATGGTTTTTATGCCACTTAAGAATATACTACATACATTTAGATTTATAGTTTGTAAACCTTTATAGATAATACAGAAAACCTTTTGTTTGCTTTTACCTAATCTAAAAAAAACTGATAGTTGTGAAGAATTGTAAAAACCCTGATTCTAAATTAGCCCATTTGGTTGCCAATATGGTACGTGTTTTGGTTCATTGTAGGCCTAACCTAAAATATGTTCAGTTTTTGATCCAAATCAGCTGTTTCATAATATATAACGTGTAACAACCAATGTTTGAATTGAATCAAAATATAGTAAGCATTTTTAGTTCATTTTTGTTTTTGTTTGCTTTAAGTTGGTCGATCTAACCTAAAAAAGCTGTTGGTTTTGAAGGATAATAAACCGATTATAAATGCCAAATAAAATTTCTATGGTATAATAAATGTAAACAAACATGTGTTACTATGCATTTTATTAGAACAGCTGTTTCGTGAGTTATGGTCTTGAGTTCATGGAAAAAAGTTTTTCCCAATTCGAAAATTTTCCCGGAAACTTTTCAAATTTTTCTTTTTATAAAAACCTAATTCGGACTATTACGAACATTTTAAAACAAAAAATAGCCAAATTGGTCCAGCCGTTCTCAAGTGGTGCGCTTACCAACGAACGGCATTTCATTTTTATTATATAGATGAATGTGAGATATTGTTACAATTGAGACTGGTTGGGAAACTCTTAACTGATTATTGGCTTTGAAATAGTTTGCCACTATTTTAATCCCATGAGCTCGTACCCCTTATCCTTAACTTGAAATAAATGTAAATTAAAAAACTAAATTTGCACTAGAATAATTTTATTATTTTATGTTCAGAAAGGTACAGAGATAGAGAACACGATAGATCAAAAGACAGACAGAGGAGAAAAGGCAGCAACAGAGACCGTGGAAGCGAGAGGGACAGAAGTGAAAGGGATAAAGGAAGTGAGCGAAGGGGTTCGGAAAGAGGAAGTAGGAATTGGGATGAAACACCGAGCGTGCGGTTCAAAGACGAACCCCTAACTCCTAATTATAAAATAAAAGATACTCCTTCAAGGTAAGGTTTCCAATGCAGGTTGTATTGCAAGGTAAGGTTTCCAATTGTTGTATTGCAAGGTAAGGTTTCCAATTGTGGTATTGCAAGATTTCTAAGACAATGTGCTTTGTTTGGTTTTCCAATTTTCCTTTTTGTGTGGTTTTATAATGTACGAAAGAATGTATTACCATCCAATCTGTTCTGCCCAGTATGAAATAATACATGTTTCTTGGGTTCTAATTATGGCATCACAAGAAATCCGCGTATTCTTTATCCTGCTCTCTAAAGTTTGCTTCTGCTCTTTATAATAAGGTCTGAATAGGAGCATTCGCCGTGCTAGGTTAGTTTTGAGATTTATTTAATTCCATGAAAGTTATACCATGAAGTTCTGGTCTTCCACCAGATTCGACTTACGAATCAAAATTTAACTTGCCATGCGGGATGACTCCAAAGATCTAGGTTTAACCCTCAAATGCAACCCGCTTGAACCTTAGCGAGAATTTGCATATATTTGCATAATCGATAATTTAATCCACTTAAAATCATCCAATCATAATAAAACTGGAAACATTGGAAAGGAAATAAATTAAACTTTAATTTTTGTATTTACAACTTTTTCATAAAACATGTATTTACATACGTAATCATCGTTTTAAAATATGCATATCGTACTACAGCTATTTCCGCGGGCTAATCTGCATACAATTGTACTGTTATTTCCCACTTCAACGTTGAAAACCCCCTACTGAAGTATTTATATCGAGATTATAAAGCTAACATTGGATTCTTCAAGATTTTATCTTTCTAATGGTGCCTTCCAATCAGATGTCACTATTTTATAGGATTTATACATACAATGTCTGTAAACCCTTGCGATTGGACAGGTTTTCAACCAATGAAACAGCCCATTTGTCAACAGATATTGCGCCTACTCTATCAAATGTTTTGACAGATGGTTTTACACCATTTTGTAGAGAAAAGACTGACCTTTCTAACGGTGGGAATTGAACCAGAATAAACAAGTTTTTTTGTTTGTCTAGACAGTAGTGAATAAGTACATGATTAGAGCGATCTGTTGTGACCGATTGCTCGGTCTCGTTCCCACGTAATTCAAAACACCCTTCTTGTAAGACGGCAAAATGTCATTTGATTCATGCCATTTTGTTATTCAAATAAAGATAACTCAAACACTTTTATGAACTAAGGAAAGACAATTATACCGTTCTTTTCTTTGATTTATCCTCTACTCTTTGTTATAATAATATTTCATTTTTGGGCAAAGCATATATTAGTAAATTACGTTTCAATCTAGGCCTAGGTTTGTTAGCAGTCGTGTACTTGGAACATAAAAACAGTTTTTTCAAAATAAGAAATTTGAAATTGATAAATGTTTTTATACAGTTCTATTTAGAACTAAATTACAAAACTTTTTTACGCTTACGAAAAAAATACAAAAAAATGTTTACTACTTGTTATGTAGGCTTAAAGTTGAACTTTTTCCTTTCGTTACTGAACATTTTTTGTTTCTTGAGCTAATAACTTTTACAGTTTCAAAAGAAACTAATTTTTAGTGGCATATTTGAATTCTTTGAAGTTTCTTCTACAAAAAAGCTATTGAACACTTGGATTTTTGTTCATTTACTATTTTTGGCGAATTTTTAAAAATATGCTTGCAAAACGCTATAAACGGGCTGGCCAATTTTAGCTTTAACGATGCCAGTTCTAGGGTTAAATAAATACAGAGATGGTTTAATAGAACATTCTGAAATTTCTTAAAATCTATTTCTACAAATATTCTTAAGTTGAATGTATACGTTCATAGACAGGTGTCTACCAGTCCCCAAAAGTCACGATTTGTTGCCAAAGGTCACAATTTTTTCCTGCTTAAAATTGAATTTCCCACGCCCCACAATGTGTACTATATTGAACAAACCGCCCATGTAAAACGTGTGGCACTCTGATTCAAAGTTCAAATCTATTTAAAGATTCGGTTCAATTTATCTAGTTCACTTGATGGAGTCATCCTTTGATCATTATGTAGTAATAACTGCTAATAGTAATAAAATAGTTCTTAATTTAATAGTTCTTAACCCTGCAACTGTCAGACTACTCAATTTGAGTGGTCGTGGGGGCGTGGCACGTGAAAACGATGCATTTTGACAACTCTACTTGTAATGAATGTTTCACCCACTAAAAATTATCCAATCGCAATAAATCAAAAACCATTGGAAAAGTAACGATCTAAACTTTAATTTTTGTATTTACAAGTTTTTTCTAAAACGTATATTTACATACATAATCATCGTTGCAGTTTATTAGTTTTCTTCAACAAACTCGGCGCCCGTCAATTCACCAGTTTTCGTCACAAAACACGACGAAGTAACGCATCTTTCTTCTCTTTCTAAAGCCTGCTCAGTACTTCTTCTAAAGTAAACCTAGATATCGTTGGATTCTTCACAATTTCCCCTATCTAATACTGCCATCCAATCAAAAATCGGACAAATAGTTCTAAAGTTGTGGGGCGTTTTGTAGACCCTTGCATTTGGTCAGTTTTCCAACCAATAAACAGCGTTATTTATTACACGTGTTATCTGTGTGACCTCAATCGTTTTTTAGAGGTATTTTGGTATCTTTGTAAACATAATGCTTCAAGCTAACTTTCCCTGTAAACCAAATATACTATATTTGAACAGTTTATTGTGTAGGAGCGTGGGAAAGTGACTGCTAATACGTCACATCTAAGGTTTAAATATGAACCCTAACGGCTATTTACAACATGGGTAGACATAGGAGTTTGCGCGCGCATCCTGTATTGCTTGAATGGGCGAGAGATTTCTACATTTTTTCTCACTTTTGTTATTCAAATAATTCTAAGCCAAACACTTTTAGGAAAAGATAATTTACAAGTATACGGTTCAATTCTTTGATTTATTCTCTACACTTTGTTATAATAATATTTCATTTTTGGATAAAGCAAATATTCCTAAATTACGTTTGAAACTAGGCCTACTTTTGTTAGTAGTCGTGTAGATGGAACATAAAAACTGGTGTTTTCAAAATAAGAAATTTGAAATTGATAAATGTTTTTATACAGTTCTATTTAGAACTAAATTATGAAACTTTTTTACGCTTACGAAAAAATTACAACAAATTTTTAATACTTCTTATGTTGGCCTAAAGTTGAACATTTTCCTTTAGTTACTGAACACTTTTTGTTTCTTAAGCTAATAACTTTTACAATTTTACATCAATAAATTTTTTTATTGCATATATGAATTCTTTGAACCTTTCTTTACAAAAAAGGTAAGAACACTTTTGGATTGGTATACAATTAGGCCTACTATATTTGGCGAATTTTTGAAAATATGCTTGCCCACACACCGAAATGACTTGGCGTTGCAAAACATTAACATGGACAGTTGTAAATACATAAATACAATAAGTTAGTTTAACTTTTTGAGATCAAAATACTCCGTTTGAGAAACTCACGATTTACAAAAAATACATCGCCCAACAACTACGGTACAAATAATTCAGGTGCATGTTTTTTTACCTTACTGTAATAGAAGACTATAACTTATACCAATAGTAACTTACTATGTATATTGTGTAATAGTAACTTACTTATATTTATCCATAAAAAAAATGATCTAACTAAAAATTTTTACGATTGATTATTTCACAACTTGTGGAAAAAGCGAGGAGGCTACATTTTTTAGCGAGCAATCGTCAAGTAATCTTCACAAAAACCTAACATTATTTTAGAATTTATCAATAAAATTTACAGTCCTAGAGGCTAAGCATTATTATCAATCTAACATTATGTGTAACATAATTTTTGACAAAATTTAGCCTAAGCGTTTTCAACTTTGTTCGATTTTACACTTTTAAGCCCATAAATAAAAACCCAAACACATTTTTATTACTGTATTTGTTGTAAAAGTTATTAGCTCAAGAAACAAAAAATGTTCAGTAACGAAAGGAAAAAGTTCAACTTTAGGCCTACATAAAAATTAGTAAACATTTTTTGTAATTTTTTTCATAAATGTAAAAAAGTTTCGTAATTTAGTTCTAAATAGAACTGTATAAAAACATTTATCAATTTCAAATTTTTTATTTTGAAAAAAACAGTTTTTATGTTCCAAGTACACGACTGGTAACAAACCTAGGCCTAGATTGTAACGTCATTTACTAATATATGCTTTGCCCAAAAATGAAATATTATTATAACAAAGTGTAGAGGATAAATCAAAGAAAAGAACGGTATACTTGTCTTTCCTTAGTTCACAAAAGTGTTTGAGTTATATTTATTTGAATAACAAAATGACATGAAGAGTTTGAGTCGATATGCTACTTGCAGCTACGTCATATAAACAGCGTGGGAACCCACGCGCTAGGCGTTCTCACCAGAATGCCCTAATTATGTACTTTCCACTGCTGTCTAGACAAACAAAAAACCGGTTATTTCTGGATTACTTGACACTGTTCGAAACTTCAGACTTTGCTATACAAAATGGTGTAAAGAAATCTGTCAAAACATAAGGCGTTGCCTTCACAATATCCGTTGACAAATGGCCTGTTTATTGGTTGAGAGACTGTCCAATCGCAAGGGTTTACAGTATCTCTTGAATAAAATAGTAATTTTACAGTGACATCTGATTGGAAGACACCAACAGAAAGATAAAATCATGACGAATCCAATGGTATCGTTATAATTGCCAAATAAATATTAGTGTAGGCGGTCTTAAACGTCTAAGAAGTGGGAAATAACAGTACAATAATTGTATGGAGATTCGCGCATGGAATGAGCTGTAGGCCGATGTGCATATTTTAAAACGATGATTACGTATGTAAATATACGTTTTACGAAAAAGTTGTAAATACAAAAATTAAAGTTTAATCCATTTCCTTTCCAATGGTGCCAGTTTTATTACGATTGGATAATTTTAAGTGGGTTAAATTAGCGATTATGCAAATTTTTGCAAATGTGTGAAGTTGTTGCGTTCTGCGCCTGAGAGAAGGCCATGCATGGCCTTCTGCCAGTTCCAGGGTTAAAACAATAACCAAAGGTCTCTGCAACTATTTCCTAGTGTGAGGAACTGTACACTATATTCACATCAACAACCGGCACCAGCATATTCGGTTTTTATTGACTTCATTTATTTATTTGTATGGTGGGTAAAGTTTCGCTTCAGCCAACCAGATGTTATGAATTCTGTAGTTCAGGAGGGCAATTCCCTTAAATTAATATAGTATTCTGCCTGGTAACTGACAAAAGTAGTTTTTTTCTTCCGAATTTCTGTATTTTCTCACGGATGTCATGGCACCTACGTTTAATAGTGTTTATAATGTTCAATTCCACAATGTCTGCTGACAAGATTTTATTGTTTCATAAATATTATGTATGTTATATTTGATTGCATTGAATATTGTTTTATAATCCCTGTTCTATTTTTCTAGCCTAATACTAAGGTAAGGTTTATAAAAAATTTTCAAGTAAGCCTATTTGTTCGAACTTTTTCATTAATTTTGTTTTTGTTTATTTAGTATTTACCTTTTTGGTGTCGTGAAGTGTTTAGTTTCTTTTCTTTAGGACAAACATAGCGAAAATGGCTAAACTCTACCTGAATGTTTCTATTTGTATTTTTCTCGTAATTTCTATGTTATTTGTTTCTCGCGAAAATTTTTTGTTTTTAGTCAGCTTAACGTTAAAGAATATAAGAAAATTTTCCAATTTCTGGTCACCCTTATCTGCAGAATTGCCGTTTTTTCTACAATTTTAAGGTTGACATTTGGACTGCTACACATTCACTAGATAAAACAGGTTTTAAAGTAACATGTATTTAATTTCACAGATTACGCATTTCCAGTGTTATATTTTTGTATAAAAAGCATACGAATTCCAAAGGTGTTATTTTGGCGATAATTTTATCAGTCAGTCACGTATCCATAGTTTTTGGTTTAGGATACTAACTTTTACTTTTATGACTTATTTACAAAGTGATGAGTTTAGATTTATCGAATGAATAGATTTACTTCTTATACGGTGTTCAGAAAAATGAGTTCCAAGAATTCAGGGCGTGATTCCCCACATCATAATAGGATGAAAAGTTCCTACAAATATATAGGTCCAAAAATGTTCCGTTTTGTGTCTAGCAGCCATTTTTGTTTGTACAAAATAATTCATATCTAGAGAAATGTTTGACTGATTGAGTTCAAACTTGGTATGACATTTAACCTAACAATGATCTATCGAAAGAGAAATAAACGATTATATCCAATCATGCGTTTCAAAATGGCGGCTGTTTGAAAATTTTAAACCTAAATTAGGCATTCAAAAACCGTACATTTTAACAAAAAATGTCAAGATACCTTTTTGTAGCCCTTTTGATTTCCTATTGGATGGTTTAACTGTCAAAACAATCAGACGAAGTATAATAGTTAAGTTATGTGTAATAAAAGGTTTGTTCAACCCGGCATCCTATACCAACATAGTAAACACAACAATATTGTATGTACATGTGCTGTTATTATCTTTATCTTAGCTAATATCCTTCATCCGATTGTTTGACAGTTACACCATCCGACAGGCAATAAAAAGGGCTACAAAAAAGGTGTCTTGACATTTTTTGTGAAAATCTATGGTTTTTTAGTTTTTAAAGTTTCAAAGAGCCACCATTTTGAAACTCATGATTGGATATAATCGCTTATTTCTCTTGTGATATATCATTGTTAGGTTAACTTCATGCCTAGTTTGAACTCAATCTGTCAATCATTTATCTAGATATGAATTATTTTGTACAAAAAACTAAATGGCGGGTAGCCATAAAATGGAGCATTTTTAGACCTATGTTTATTGGAACTTTTAATCTTATTAGGATGGGAGGAATCACGTCCTGAATTCTTGGAATATTTTTTCTGAACACTCTGTATATGTTTGGTTTGCAGGATAAGAGTAAACAGACTGACAGGAAGCAGGACATGTTCACCGCTGGAAGTGTTGCGCTTGCCTTTATTTGAGAAACATTTCGCTCGTTATATATTGCTTTGGCAGTCGTATATTGTTTTAAAAGTGTGTAGTGTTTGTACAACAGTTGTTTCTCGTGCTCTAATATTTCCATTATTTATGTTCACGTATTACGATAAAAATGTAGAAATTTCAAGAACGTGAAATGCATGCATCCTAGACTGTCAACACAGCCAATAACTTTAATCTTACTTGTACACAATGCAGGGCTGGATTTCTAAATAGGCTGAGTAGGCTACGTTACAAAAAATAAATTGTACACATTCCTTAAACCAATTTAGAGCTATTATAGCCTACTTATAAAACAAGATAACACCAATTGCATCTGTATTTGTGTAAAAAGAATCTAAATACACTAGTGGGCCCACTGGCCAGAGTCTCACGCAAATTTTATGTGTGCGCGCTCTACGTTTTGACCGATTTTTAGGGAACCAAACGAGCTACAAGGTCGTGTATAAAACGAAATGTGCAAAATAATCTCCTATATTTATTTATTAACACAAAACCCCAAGAGAAGAAGATTAAGTGTTAACTACGGCGTTATTTTATTAAACAACCCCAGTCCAAAAATTCACAAAAACAAAACAAAACCCAGAGGTGATAGAATCCGGTAACCCTATCCCTAAACATAAAGTTTGAAACAGCAAAACTAATAAATCAATCACGCAGCTGAACCACTGACGTGAGTTCAGCGAATTTCCACAATTAGTGCTAGGTTGGCGTGTGAAGTACGCAGTGTTTCCTACTAGCTTACAATTTAGTGCTAGATTGGCTTGTGAAGCTCACAGTGTTTCTTACTAGCTTACAATATTATTCAGCGATTTAAAGGACACCCGCGCAACTGCGGTAATCTTTGCATGGGCTAAATTTTGGGGGAACCAAACGAACTACAAGGTTGTGTAAACAGTTTGGCTTACGATCTCGTCCAAACCAATTACAAAACCAACGTGTGTACAAAATTTGGACCAAATCGGATGAAAATAGCGGCCTGTTCAGACACAACGTGCATTTTGAGTTGAAAGTGAAGTTTCACTGCGATTTTAGACTTGAAAAACTAAATGGGGGCGGTAAATGTTATCAAGCCTACAGGAAGAAAACTCCTAAATCCGGCCCTAATACAAGGGTTTGTCTTTATACCACTTGGGTATTGTTTAGGATACATTTTTATCTATTGAATGCCTGAAACATTCAGGTTTTAAGTCAATTTTGAATTACCTAAGCTGGAAACATAATATGAACTAGTTGTTCTGTGAATTGCGTAGACCACACCAGTTTCCTTTTTTGGAAATTTACATTTAAAGTTATTTTGGTTTAAGGTACCTAGTAGGCCTATCATGAAAAATTGTTCTGTCTGCCCAGCCTGATTAATTAAAAATTGTTCTGTCTGCCCAGCCTGATTAATTAAAAATTTTTCTGTCTGCCAAGCATAATAGGATAATTAATTTTAGGTTAAAATATAAATTGTAGGTATATAATTTGTGTGTTCATACAATTGGTTTTAACAAAGAGATTTTATTTTGATTGAATTAATTATTGATTTTCTTACAACAAACTTGAGAGTAATCAATTACCTGTTGTATAGTTATCCATTCACAATATTCTCCTTTAATAAAAATAATAATTGTGTTAAGCTGTAGTAATATACGAAGCACAAGTAAGTTTAGTTCCAGTGTTCTCGCTACTCAGAGGTCAAATATAAGGAGTAATCGTAAATTAAATTCTGAGCTGAGCAAATTTAATTATATTTACTGGAAGTTTTTTAAGAAAATTTTAGTCAAAATATTTATAGAGATAAATATTAGACACCCAGTTGCATCAGCTAGGCCGTACATAATTGATTGCAGAAACATTCCAGAAGGTGGTGTAACTTATTCTACAATGATTATATTGCGAGTAGAGTTACCAAAAAAAAAGTGCACAAGATTATTCTAAATTCACATCTCATAAAGGGGAAAAGAATTGTTGTAGAGTTGTCGCTGCAAGAGATAATCGTTGTAAAACATATGTGAAATGAAGACTAGACAACAGATGTCGTCTGCTATTGACATTATGTTTGTTTACAGTTTGGACTTATAAAATTTCTTCAAATAAGTATATATTATTTATTTATTTTGCTTTTAATGTAAAATATAATAGATTTTAAAGCGTGATAAAGGCATAATAGAGAATAAACACTCTTTTTATAATAATGGTAATTAATTTCAAATAGTTATTTTATTTTATTTTTTACTTATAATTTTTTGGAGATTATATGAGTTCATTGTTTTAATTTAGAGACACTGAAGTGGTTTTTTTGTTGTTGTGAATGTCTCTGTAAATATTTAAATATTCATTTCACATTTAAATATTAAATAAACTTTTAGTAATGATTTAATTTTAATTTAAACTCCTTTTAACTCTGAAATTTGGAAGTCAACGCAGGTAAATAAATTTTATCAATTTTTATTTTATTTATTTTTTTTTTTTGTGATGACGAACGCAGCAAATCGCCTTCCCAGAAGAAGAGGACGGTTTGTATGTGTGGTACGTTGCAACTAAAAGATATCCTGAGGAACAAACTGATTCAATTTTATTATTCATTACATCATCAGTGATAGTCCAGGACGATTCAAACATTTAACACGTCTCACAGTGTGTATGTTTATGTTGATTGTAAAGGCAACAAAATGTGCTTATGAATGAATAAACAATTTATTACTTAACATGAAATCATTATAACAATCTATTATACAATTTGTCTTCATCATCTAAGTAATACTTGTATTAATAACAGATGCAAATTAAGAAGGAAATGTGTGACATAGATGAAAATATTTTGTTTTCATGCATACTTTTACAGATCAACCAATGTCGAAGAATATAATATGAGGATGTTACAAAAGTATGTGAACGGCATTATATTTTTGTAACCATTGTAAATTACGCTACAAAACTTGGCATATAATTTCTATACAAAAAAAACTAATTTTTGAAACAATTTTAATATTTTATCACCTTAGGGGGACGGCCTGTAGGGAGTCGGAGGAAAATCTTAACTAGGAGCATAGGTTGAGTTGTACATCAAATTAAAGGTATATCTTAGGAGAACAAAATGCCCGCAAATCAGACATCAAAAGTTCACACAACACAAAATGGCGGACATTTAAAGTTACAATATAGGGTTTTTTTAAAAATGGCTTAATTTTACTTGGCATAAGATTTAAAACCAAAACGCCTACAATCTACACTTCTACCAGAAGGAACTGTTTTTGTAGATAGTGAGTGACTTGTCATCTTCAATGGGAACGGTCTACGAGGAGGATGAGGAACAATTTTTATTTCAAATTATAAATGTTTACTACATGTTAAAAAATAACAATTACTAATAACTTTTATAACAGCTCACCTTTTTTACAATAAATGCTCAAACTCTTTTCCTTCTGCAGTTTGGCAGTGAACTAGGCAGGTGTAGTAGCCATTTATAATGCTATGTATTTCAACAGGTATTTCTAGTGTGGACTGTCGGAGTTTTGCTTTTTTGTGACGCGCTTGAGATCAGGGTTTGGCAATAACGAGTAACTCTATGCGCATCACAAAGCGATGGGAATCGATACTAGTGTGGTCCGTCAATAGTCTTGCTGCTTCACAGGGTCGCTCGACCAATCAACGGGCAGCATGTCAAGTTGGATATGATCGGCTAACCCATAAAAGCGACCCAATTGCGATATGACATAATAGCGTGTTGAACATTTATACGCTAGTCCTTATACGCCGGGCCTAATTTGAACATTTTGTTACTAAGTAAATTATCTTTAGTGGTTTAGTTTAGTTTAGTTCGTATCAAAGCTGGTTACCCTTGTATGTGGCTAATTAGATTAAGTAATGGTATTATTAATAAATCGCAGGTGTGCTTCGTTAGATCTAACTGATTCACGTTCCTTTTGGGAACCCAAGTGTTGTGGCAGGGCGGTGAAGTAACGACCACCGTTACAAAAGCTAATGCCAATAAATAAAATTAAGCCTTTTTCAAAATTTACAATATTGTAACTCTAAACGGCCGCCATTGTGTGTAGTGTGAACCTTTTGATATGTCATTTGCAGCACTTTGTTCTCCAAACATAGACCTTTAATTTGATGTACAACTCGACCAATGATCCTATTTAAGATTTTTCTCCGCCTACCTGCGAGCCTGTTGTAGCGCAGCTACAATATTTAACAATAATTCAGCTTCGTGCGATATCCCTGGCAACGTATATATACTCCGGCGAAAATAACAATCAACATCATGTTTGGTCCGCAAAGGGCTAATGCGTCAAAGCGAAACACCCGGTGGAATTTCCGAAACATCTTCTCGGCCCTCGAAAGGGCCGACAACACGTCGAAGCAACAGTCGGAATTCCACAACAAACTTCTTGGCCTTCAAAAGGGCCAACTTCAATGCGACAACGAACCATAAATTCTTCAACCAACTTTTTGGCCCTCAAAAGGGCCAACATCAGTCAGCGTCTTGCGATTTTCCCGTAAATGCCTTTTACGGGAAAACTCGCCTAAATTTCCCCGGAGCTTCACTCCACAAGCCCCCGGGACGATATAACATCTGTCTGACAAACGTGGGCATGTTCGGCCGCCAAGGACACGTCGTATATCTCCCGGCAAGCTTCAATAATCTACGTCTACTTTCCTCGAGAGTTGAGACCTCGTCTTCCGAGAAAGCAACTAGCATTGTTTCCCCCACAAATTTCTCAAGGACCATTCCGACCACTGCAGCTGTCTGGGAAGCGAACATGTTCTCCCGCCAAGGACACTGCGAACGGCTCCTTCATTTCTACTGTATAACTTCTCCCCGCCGACGAGACCTCGTCTTACGGGAAAGTTGTTCGGTAATCTCCCGCGAAACATCTGACGTAATAACTCAAAATTCCCCAGTAAATTCAGTTCCACAGTCACGTTATATATTTAGTGGCAAACGTAGAAACATTTGCCGAACAAAAACTAAATATATCATCGCACAAACGGCCGAAACAACGACTTCAAACTTTCTCGGCGTTCATCGCACTACGTCCGACAAAGTTACCATCTCCTGCGTAACTTCTGACGAAAATATTTTAAGTCCCCATGTAAACTTAAGAACTAGCTGACGCCAACTTAAGAACGCGCCAACATTTCAGATCATCACAGTGGTTCGGAACTCGGCAACTTTGCTGCACGGCAATTCGCCAACTACGGTCCCCTAAGTGTTAGATTTCGCAACTACATGTTACTTTTCGTTGGAGAACAGTATATATACGGCCCGATTCGAGTCCAAAATTACCTTCGATCTCACCGAGACCAAGGAACAGACGTCTTCTCACCATCAAATCAAATAGTCGACTCCAGCTTCAGCCTTCTACAAGCAAGCAAGCGAAGACGGAAAGTCTCCCGCATCACTGAGTGTTTCAGCCAAAGCGCACCGTAAGGGAAAGAGAGTAGCCAGATTCAACCTTCTACCAGGAGTGCCAAGCGAAGACGGGAAGTCTCCCGCAACGAATCGCCACCCGTAAGTCCTCAGGCGAGGCACACCGTCTGAGAGAGTTAATGCCAAGGAAATAAAGCTGCACTGAGGAGAAAGTGTTGCCCACTTGCTACAGGGCAAAATATTAAGAGTTCAATAAACGATAATAATTCAAAACGAATACTGGTTCTTTTTAATTCAATTCCATCGAGACAACACCTGCGCAGCACAGCGAACAAAAAAAAAACTGATCGGGGAAAAGAGGCAGGTCCGGCCTGAACCTCCATCGTAGTTACCGCAACGGCTGAAGTCCCATCAGTCCTGCAAGGTACTTAACTGTACCAGGCTACGATACACCCGATACAACATAACACGCTCTTCAAGCAAACACATAGGGTCCTTTAAGGCCCTATTACAAAGCATAGTAGTTTTCCCCTAGACTTCGGTTTAGCGGGGCGGGCTTCGGCTCAGGGCTTTTTCTTCTTCTGTGGGCGGTCCGAAACCTTAAGCACGTCAGCCTCTTGGGCTTATTGCTCTCCCACTTAAGGATGTTGAACCCTTAGTTACCCTTGTCGAGATCCATAAGCCTGTTGAACTTAAGGATCTTGCTGACAAGGTCATCTTGGGGTATTGTTTGTCCTTTGTTCAGCCTGCCAAAGGTTCTATGACTCACCTGCTCAAGCCTCTCACACTCGTAGATAAGGTGTTCCGCAGTCTCCTCCTGCAGGCCACATTTCCTGCATTTAGGATCTCCGGTAAAGATACCCATATTTTTCATATGTTTCCTGAAGTGGCCGTGCTATGTGATTAGGGCAATCACCTCTTTTGACTTGCACCTACTTAATGACAGAATGTCCGATGCAATTTGTCTTGATGGATCAAGAAGTGAAAGCTTTCTCATCTTTAAGCCTTGAGTGTTCTTCCACCTCCTACTATGTTCCATCCTTGCCCAGTCGGCAACCACTTGCATGGCTGTCGTCTTGGATATGCCACAGAAGGGTTGCGGTCCTGTGAAGTCAGAAGCTGACGCCCTGTTTGCCAGCCTATCTGCACGTTCGTTTCCATCTACTCCAGCGTGTCCTGGAACCCAACAGAGTGTAACCTCGTTGATGCCCGCAAGCTGTTTGATGGATTCGGCGCATTCCCAGACTAATTTTGACCTGATCTCGTTTGAGCTCAGGGCTTTTAATGCAGCCTGGCTGTCTGTATATATACAGATTTCTCTATTCATGTGTCCGAGTCTTAGGTTTTCCCTGGCACATTCCAATAAAGCTGTGATTTCTGTTTGGAACACTGTTGGATTTTCCCCCATTGGCAGCACACATTCCTGCCTGGGGTATCCACCACAGATCCCTGCACCTGAACTCCCTTTAGTCTTTGAGCCGTCCGTGTACCATTCCAGCTCATGCTCAGGGAGGGGTCTCCTTCCCTCTGACCATTCCTCCCGGTCTGGTATTACCACCCGGAATGGTTTTGAGAAAGAGTATCTAGTTTTCATATGGTCCGAGATCATATCCAGCACCCGATCTCTGGCAACCAATGTGGTTATCCTGGCGTGTCCCAAGTCCCTTGGGCCTTGTATCCAGAGTTCCTCGCATTGGAGGCGATAAGCACTCTTCCTAGCCGCTGCCCTAATAAATAGATCCAGGGGGAGAATGTCCAGACAGCAGTCCAGGGC
The DNA here is from genome assembly GCA_018207615.1 of Philaenus spumarius. Taxonomy (NCBI): domain Eukaryota; kingdom Metazoa; phylum Arthropoda; class Insecta; order Hemiptera; family Aphrophoridae; genus Philaenus; species Philaenus spumarius. The sequence continues at coordinate 18,324 of JAGFPH010013156.1, forward strand.
AGCACTTGGAGCACTACTTAGCGCTCCCGTGATGGCAAGACAGGCAAGCCGCTGCACCCTTGCCAGGTTCGTCACCACGCCCTGGACCTCTGTTCTTGTCCACCATACAATAGCGCCATACGTCATGACTGGTCTCACCACGGATGTGTAGAGCCAATGCATCAGCTTAGGCTTCAACCCCCATGTCCGCCCAACCATGCGCCTGCTCGCCATGAGTGTCCACTTACCTCTATCGATTACTCGATTGAGCTGTGCACAGAAGTTCAGCCTCTGGTCCAATATCACTCCCAGGTACTTAACCTCCGTTGTTATAGTGATCCCACTACCTTGAAGGCTGATGGGCCGAAGACCCTCCAGGTTCCTCCGTCTGGTAAATGGGTTGGCCAGAGTCTTGCTCGGACTGACACTCAGCCCCGTTTTCTTGCACCACTTCTCAACGGTTCCCAGTGCCAGCCCAAGCAGCTCCGTAACAGTTGGCACAAACTTACCTACCACTAATATTACAACATCGTCTGCATAGCCTTGCGCGTATGCTCCATTGCTGTTGAGTTCTGTGAGAAGATCATCCACCACGAGGTTCCAGAGAAGGGGCGAAAGAACCCCTCCCTGTGGACATCCTCGCTCAACTTTGACCTCTACAGTCTCACCATACAGAGAAGACTCTACAGTCCTGCCCCGAAGCATGGCCCCGATCCACTTGCACAGCAGATTTTCAACCCCACGCCTCCCGGCTGCCTCAATAATCGTCTCTGTTCTGGTGTTGTCAAAGGCTCCCTCAATGTCCAGAAAGGCACCAAATGCTACCTCCTTACATTCCAGAGCTCCTTCAATTCTGCCCACCAAGTGGTGTAGTGCAGATTCACAGGATTTACCTGGCAAATAAGCATGCTGATTGCCGTGAATTGGACGTTCTACAAGCGCCCCATCACATATATGCCTATGCAGTATCTTTTCCGGCTCAGGGCTACTGTGTCTCACCATAACACTTTTGGTAAGGGTGTTGTGTTCTGCGATACATGAGTGGTAAAGGGAACAACCTTGCTAGGCTACGAATAGACAAAAGAAAGGCAAAACGACAGCGCGCCGAGATCAAGAACAGACCCCCGCAGGCTTCACCTGAATCCCATTACGTCGTACTTCGAATGGGCCAGATCCTACACACATAGACGGGCTTAACCCGGATTTTCTGAGGAAGTATCTTTAACTGCGCCACCTACATTTTTCTTTTGGCACAAGCCTAAACTTATTAGCCTGCCGCCTTCAGCAGCACCCGCGTACGCCACACCCGCGTCTTCAGCAACAGTAGGAACAGAAGCTCCTAGGTCCCAAAAAGACTAGGACTTCTTCACAAAGAACCAAGCGGCCCTTTTCAGGGCCCAAAAGAGTTAAAATTCAATTCGTTCAAACGTTGGCCTATCTGGCACTAAAACGGTCTTTTTCAGGTCCGAGTTCCAAGAATAAAGTAAAACGCCCTTCAGACACATTCTGTCCCACATACGGTCCTTATCAGGGCCGAGAGAGTCACCAAACTTTTATTTTATTTTTGTAATACTTGTTGTCGCCGAATTAATTCTAGCCGCGGTACAAATTAAATTCATCAATCCCCGGTGTGACAACAAGCCTTTCTTCTAAGGTGATCCAAATATCATAATTTTAAAAAAAAGTAGTTTTCTTTTTTGTAAAAAAAACGATGTACTAAGTTTTGTTACGTAACCTGCATTGGTTACAAAATTAAAACTCCGTTCACAGACTTTTGAGATACTCTGTATATAGAAGAAAAGAAAAGAAATACCTAGTTCTTATTCAAAACCTAAACAATAAACACCTTGTTATGATGAGAATTTCTTCCGATAACTTCAGCCATTAACAGTTTTGTTTTCAATTGTCGGACGAAAAACATTAAATTAATATCACTTTTGATTGTTACATTCACTTTGATTCTAAAATCAATTGTAATGCAAACATAGTGTCCCTAATGTCATTTTTTATTATATTTTGGTTAGGTGCCATTGGCTTGGTAAACATTATTATGTCAAAAATAAATACCGTAAAATATTTATTAACCGAATTAATTAAACCTAATTCAAAAATATGTACATTTCTCACTACAAATAAAACTGATAAATTGGAATAATAAAAGGTAGAAAAGAATCATTACTTGGTGACCCAATGATAAGAGGATGAAATCTCGTAACTTAGGTATCAAATAAAACATATTATTTGACATAAAATATATTTATTTAAAAACTCTTTAGTTCTACATTGGGAAATATTTACACTGCTTACAGATTTATGGTCTTTCTCCAGTATGTGTTCTCATGTGTCGTTTAAGATGACTTGAATTACCACAAGTATATGTACATTCCTTGCATTTAAAAGGTCTTTCTCCTGTATGTGTTCTCATGTGTTGTTTAAGATGACTTGAATTACCACAAGTATATGTACATTCCTTGCATTTAAAAGGTCTTTCTCCAGTATGTGTTCTCATGTGTCGTTTAAGATGACTTGAATTACCACAAGTATATGTACATTCTTTGCATTTAAAAGGTCTTTCTCCAGTATGTGCCATCATGTGTAGTTTAAGGCCACCCGATCGAGCACAAGTATATATACATTCCTTGCATTTAAAAGGTCTTTCTCCAGTATGTGTTTTCATGTGTTGTTTAAGATGACTTGAATTACCACAAGTATATGTACATTCCTTGCATTTAAAAGGTCTTTCTCCTGTATGTGTTATCATGTGTTGTTTAAGGTTTCCCAAATAACCACAAGTATATGTACATTCCTTGCATTTAAAAGGTCTTTCTCCTGTGTGTGTTCTCATGTGTTCTTTAAGGGTTCTTGATCGAGCACAAGTATATGTACATTCCTTGCATTTAAAAGGTCTTTCTCCAGTATGTGTTCTCATGTGTTGTTTAAGGTTACCCGATTGAGCACAAGTATATATACATTCCTTGCATTTAAAAGGTCTTTCTCCTGTATGTGTTCTCATGTGTTCTATAAGGGTTCCCGAATTACCACAAGTATATGTACATTCCTTGCATTTAAAAGGTCTTTCTGCTGTTTGTATTCTCATGTGCCTTTTAAGGTTACCAAATTGAACACAAGTATATAAACACTCCTTACACTTAAAAGTCTTTTTTGTATTGTACTGTTTGCGATTACAAACATTAACATTAAAGCTTGATGTCTTCAAATCTGGAAAATAAAATAAATTTAATAAATAGTTTGTTACAGTTATTTTATTTACAAGAGAGAAATGATTATGTATTTAAATATTTTAAATTTAGAGTTTATGAGGTAAATTTGAGTTCACTAGGTCAGATCACTATCTCTTTTGCAGATCTAGTACAGTAGAACCCCTCTTAACCGGTCAGGTCGGGACCGAGACCCTGGCCGGTTACGAGTTTGGCCGGTTGATCCGAGGTTCCCGTAAAAAATAGATTTTAGTTAAAAAATAACCTACAGTACATATTTCATAAATAATAAAGGACATAAGACGTTATTGCAACTGGTTTTATTGTATGTACTGTACATACACACACAAACAAACACTAACAAATTACATGTAAACATTTTAACTTCCCTCGCCTCCTTTTCTCCCCTCCTGTTTTCAAGCACTTTTGCTCTCACGAAATTCGGTAAAGGTTCCGAGAAATAAACAGATGAAGAAAGAGAAACAAAGGATGCCGCTTGGTTAATTGATTCCAAGAAAAAATGGTACAGTTGCCGTGGGAAGCAAGATTTGATCCCCCCCTCTTGCTTCCGCAGCAAGAATCAATCGACAAGGCGGCTTCCTTTGTTACGCTCCTCCTCCCCCCCTTTTCCCTGCCACAACATTAAGGGTCGGCTCTAGCTATCGGCTATGTTGGCTGACACTCCATAAGACCAATGTTAAATTAAAATCCAAATTTTTCCTTTATTTTTGATCGGAAAATTATAAACGATATGTCATTTTAAAGCTATGGTTAATATGCATGCAAATGGCTTTTTAAAAATTAAGAAAAATATTTTGTTTAATATTTATTAACAATTTAAAACATTGATTTTTAATATTTTTTTATGTTGTCACTATTAATTATAGCGAAAAACTACCAAGCCATTTGCCTGAAGAATTTCGTCCCCAAGATTTTGGTATTTTTTTTAAAACGCTATTTGAACAATTGCGGGTTTTAAATGGATTTAGGCTGAGCAATGTCCGTGTAATCTACCGCCGCTATAAGGTGATTTTAAATGTTTTTTACGTTGTAACTATTAATTATAGCGAAATATTACCAAGCCATTCGGATGAAGAATTTTGTCCCCAAGATTTTAGTATTTTTTAAAAAACGCTATTTGAATAATTGCGGGTTTTAAATGGATTTAGGATGAGCAATGTCCGCGTAACCTACCGCCGCTATAGGGAGTCGCAGGTTGATTTCTGTTTTACTAGAGCCGACCCTTAACACATACAGTAGCACAAATAACATTGCGTCATCCCGAAATGTCCGTCAAATAATCGATGTTTGAGACTTCGGCCAGTTAATATATTTGATTTTGTTGTTTCTTGAAATAGGCCGGTTAAGCCGAGGACCGATTGATCCGAGGCCGGTTAAGAGGGGTTCTACTGTATTCATGTTTCTGAAGGTACATTGTATAAGTACCATAGTTAAATTATTATCAGGTCTTTTTGCCATGTTTGAATGGAAAATGAGTGTTATGAAGTTTTATTGTGTGGCAGGTAATATTAACTTGTAATATTTAACAATAATAATAACATAATATAAAGTAGTAGAATAGATTATGCAGAGCAAAGTAAAGGGGGGAACGCTAGTTGGAAGCACCAAGAGATGCAACAGTCAGTTTGAGAGCAACTGCGTTAATGGAGTGAATTATTCTTGCCTTTGACTTAAGTTGTTAGTGTTAATTTAGTACGGGAGAGTTGATTTAATAAACAATCTTAAACCAACTACCAGTTTACTGCTTTCTTTAAAGAACCTTCTCACCACCAACCATCCTGAACACGTCCGTAGGCTCGCACAAGAGCCAAAGGCACACCCAACAAGGTAAGACGTCATCGCTGGAGGAGCCCGATGCAGGTGACCCGGACTGGAAGCGAGGGGCCCGTTACAACTGGTGTTAGAAGCTGTCTTTAAAATGGTATTACATCTCGTGTCAGAAGTCGTTCCTAAACTGCATAGAAAGGTAGTCGAATTTATTTTCTCTGTGGTCTTAATTTTTGTTTTGTTTAGGAAGGTAAATACATTTTTAGTTTAAAATTATCTTGTAACTTTGAAATAATTTTTGGAGTAAATGAAATGGAAGATTAAATTAAGAAAATAGTAGAACGATGTTTTCTGTGACAAATCGGAGATAATGATTGTGCCTTTCAGAAAGTTTGTTAAATTTTTGTACATTGTGTACATTAAGTTTTGCTATAAGAAATTTAAGGATGAAACTAAAAAAGATAATGAATATTTTTTATTAAAGAGTAAAGTAAGTTTTTTTTTTTTAAACTGTGATGATTTTGGTGAACTACAGTAATTTGTGAATGAGAAATAGTTAATTACCATGTATATATTATAATGTTATAAAATTAGAATGATTTATTTTTTTAAATATAATAGGTAATGCAGTGAATTTTTGTACCTATTAATATAACCAACATCGTAAGTGATTGATAAGGGGAAAGGAATAAAAGAAAAATAGTTGATGTAACAATGTTTGAAAATTTTACAAGTATTAGGTGTATTTTAGCTTAGTAATCTCTGCTGGCTTCGTAGGTATAAGTTTTCATTATGTTTTTTTAAATTCTTAAAGAAAGAAATGTTTAGTTCTGAGATGTGTCAAGTTGATCTTTTCAATGTTTATAAATGATTTTGATAAAGAAAATAAGATTTTAATATCACACTTTAAATTTAATGGTCTCATTTTTAAATGAGGTACCAGAATATTTTGTATCAATTAAAATACAATTAAGAAGGCAAATCAAAAAAGGGAAATATTTAGATGGAAATCAATTAAATGAAATTAATACTACTCTACACGTTGGTAAAGTTTCTTTAATTGATACATTTTGTTGATAAATGGAAAGGCCTTGTATAATTTTATTTTTTGTTAACTTCTTTTATAATACAAGTTGAGGAGTTGAGAGTTGTCATTCCACACTTACTAGAGAGGTTTTACGACCATCATGCAAAGCTATGGTGTTGTTTTAAGGTTGAAATGGTAGCTGAGAAAAACAGGTCAGATGATAACAAGGTAAAACATGATTAAAAGTGGTCAAAGTCTACATTGACCCCAGGCAGGTTCTGGAGGTCCAGAAAAAACAACATTCATGTGACATAGGTTGTAAAGAGTGGTAAAGGAGTCGAAGGGGCCGACTCTGGTGATGTTGGGGGGGGGGGGGTATGTGGACTGTACCCTCAACCTTGTAATATTTAATAATAATAGGTAATAGGATAGATTAGGCAGAGATGCAGGCTTATTATATTGCTGAGATCGAGGTTTTGCATAAAAAAAGGGGAGGAGGCGCTAGTTGGAAGCACCAAGAGATGCAACAGTCAGTCTGAGAGCAACCATGTCCGTGAATAGACTCATAAATGGGGGGAATAATACTTGCCTTTGCCTTATGTCGTTAGTGTTCAGTGGCGTAACTATTACAGGGGGTAGAGCAGTCTGCGAGAGGGGCGCCAGTTTCGTCAGTGGCACTGACGCAAACATCCTCTGCCCGACGACGTCAATACATGACCGCCAAACGGAAACTTAGTCACATTTCCCGGGCCGGATAGAATTCAACTGAACTCTGGTTAGCTGTTCTGTGTCCCTTTTGTTTTCTGCTGTCTACTAATTGTTTATACATTTTTCTTTCAGTCATACAGTGATGCTTTTAGTTACAGTTGAGTGGTAGAAGGTTAGGTTAGGTCATAGTTGCAACTTTACCAGGCCTATATTTGTTATGAAGTTAAATTGATAATGTTGTTGCAACACATTGCCGAGTGTTTGTGGTTTATGCAAATAGTTATTACTGCTTTAATTTTTTCCCACTGTCACAAATCAATTGCAACTAAAACGCCAGTTGTTGCGCTACTCAGAAATTGAATGTATGCTATTGTCAACAGTGCTCGTTATTTATTCAATCAAAAACTGACATAAAATTTTCTACTGGCACAGCTGATTGGGTACACTTAGGCCGTAAACATTGAAACTCATGAGCAGTCAAACTCTCATGCTATTGCAAGTGAAGTTTACTATCGCTGGAAGTTGGGATTGACTGTTTACGAAACAAAATTTAGCGTAGTAAAAAACGCAAAAGATTACTGGAAAAAGGTCTTAAGGCATATTGTTGATGTTATTATCACTAGCTACTAATGATATTGCCTTTAGGGAACATATGTTGTCAGATGACCTCAGTGCATCTAAAGGTATTTCCTTTAGGGAACA